>CAOKZL010003645.1:0-120333 GCA_948472985.1 Iguana delicatissima | reverse complement strand
TAAAGAAGTTTTACAATATGGAATATACAATTATAATATACAATAATATATCAGAGAAAAGAAAGGGAAACATTCATTTTAAGCCAATAAACTTAATAGTTAGTACCTTACTTGATAGCTAGTACCTACTTGAGAGCTAATAGAATAAAAATAATGCAGAGAAAGGAGATAAATAGAAAGGAGGGAAAGAGAAGAAAAAGAAAAGGAGATAAAAATAGGAAAGAGCAAAAAAAAAAAGTGAACTTCCCCACATGATGTGTTGATAAGTTTGGCTAATTAGAGTAAAATATCAACCTCCTTTATATATGAAGGGGAAGATCAAGAAAAAACATGGGAAAAAGAGGAAAGAATAAACATTTATATTATTAAATATTTGTCACCTTAACAACTGAGTATACATCCCCCCCCGGCCATTTCCCTTTATATCAATTTCCACAATAATGGTCATAAACAGTAGGAAGATACCTTCTCTTCCTTCGCCTTATTTACTTAACCTGGTTGCAGGAATACAGCTGTATGAAAAAAATGTTTAATGGTTAGATGGAATCTCTTTTCCTGAAGTTTGACACCATTGTTCCATGTCCTAGTCTCTTCAGCTGCACAAAACAAACTTGCTCCATTTCCCATACAACATCCCTTCAATTTAAATATCTCTATCATGTCCCCTCTTAACCTTCCTTTCTCCAGGCTAAACACAGCCAGCTCCTTAAGATGTTCCTCAAAGGCCATGGTCTCCAGACCGTCTACCATTCAATCACCCTTTGTTAGCGATAATGGGCAGGTTTCCCTGGAGGGCAACGCAGCCAATAGCTACACAGCAGCGGGAGACCGAAACAAGGAAAAATCTTTTATTCAACCCAGGCTGAAGCAAAGAGATGTCCGGGGGAGGGGGGCCAAATCAGGCGTGCAGAAGAGAAAGAAAGGCATACACGTTCACACATTTCGTGAGAAACAAAATGAGCATACTGAGCCACATCCCCTCTATGCAATGGCCGGCTTCAGATGTCAGAGCCTGCGTTCCCACCCTGCCACACAGTGCCCCACCCCAACACGTCAGCCACTAGGCGCTATCCGTTGGTTTATTCAAAGGGGGGCCTGCTTACGTCCCTTAATGGGGAGGAAGCTGGCACTGCTGGCTCCTTGGTCAACTACTGAGGACATTCCCTTCCCAGTGTCCGCATGTTTCCGCTGGCCTTCACCATTCGCCTGTAACAAAACAGGCCAACAACTCAAAGGTCACAAGGAAGGGGAAAGGGCTGCAGAGGCCGCGGGGAGGGGGTGTGCTTTCTGCACCAGACTGTTACAGTGCTATTATTCCACTTCCAACACCCTGTGGAATTCTGGGGTTTGTAGTTTCCTGAGGCCCAAGAGCTCTTTGGCTGAGAATTCTAGAGGCCCCTCCCTGAAGTCCAAACCCCAGGATTCCCTAAGAGCTTGACAGTGGAATAACAGCACTATAACAGTGTAGTGCAGAAAGGTCCCTGGTTAACCGATTACTACATCTCATCATCCTCAGGCTTCCTTCTAACCTTCTCTGGGCACGTTCCAGCTTGCCAATATCCCTCTTGAACTGTGGTGCCCAGAACTGGACACCGTATTCAAGGTGTGGTCTGACAAAAACAGAACAGAGTGGGACCACCCTTTTCCTTTGACCTAGACACTATACTCCCATTGATGCAGCCTAAAATCTCATTGGCTTTATTAGCTGCCGCATCGCACTGATGGCTTACTTTTGGGAGGTCTTCCTTTTCTTAGACCCCCTTTTTGCAGAGCCCTCCCCCCCTTTCTTGCCCTCTCCATCTCTCCTCCATCTACTCCCCCTTTCTTTCCGCCCTTGAGTTTCCCACTCGCCTTCCACTGCTTTCCTGCAGATCTCCCCTTCGGTCAGAGGCAGGGGCAACCAGTCAGATCCCCCGTGGGTTGGAGAGACAAAGTCTGTCTCTTTCTGCCCACAGATACAGACTGAGCAAGCGAACGCCTCTGCATTCGTGTATCTTTGTCTCCCTGAATGTGCGCATGCACCAGGGGACGCTCCCACCTCCTTCTTCTGACTGATCCAGAACTACCACCTCCGCATTCGTGCATGTGCCTCTTTGATTTGCGCATGCGTTAAAAGTGACGCTCCCGTTTCCTCTCTCTGAGTCCTCCAGAACCAACTTCTCCCCCTCCGCGTTCGTGCGCATTGCTTGTTTATCCCCCCAATCTCTCTCTCTCTCTGATAGTGCGCATGCGTCCGGGGTGAAGCTAACATTTCCTTTCTCTGAGTCCTCCAGAACCAACTTCTGCGGCCGTGCGCGTGCGTCGAGGGTGACGCTCCCGTCTCCTCCCTCTACGACCTTCAGAATCAACCTCTCCGCATGCGTGTCTCCCTCGCTCTCTCTTCCTCCCCGTCTCTCGATCTGAATGTACGCATGCGCTGGGGGTGAGGCTCTCGCCTCCTTCTTCTGACTCCTCCCAGACCAACATCACTCCCTCTGCGTTCTCTGCCGCTCCGCCGCTCTAGGAAGACCGCCGCGCGCACACACGGCCGGAAGAGGCGGGTCCAAGGCCAAGAGTGACGCCCAGGGCGGAGCGTCGCTTCCTGTTTCCGAGAGGGAGCGGCCTGAGGAGCGGCTGGGAGTTTGCAGCCTCCCTCCGCCGAAGCCCCTGCCTGGCGCGGCCCCTTTTTCGCGGAGGGAGCGGCCCGGGGGCAGGCGGGTGGGCACTTTGTCTTCCCCGCTCCCGCCTCGAGGGCGGCTGGGCCGAAGAGGAGACCCGCCAGGCTCGAAGAGAAGGGAGACCAGGCAAGCGAAGCCCTCGGGTGTCGCGGGAGGCCGGGATGGCGCCGCCCTGGGGCGGAAAGGCGCTCTCGCCTCGGGCAGCAGAGGTTGCGGGGACGGCGGCACCGGCCCGGCTCTTCCTCCTCTTGGAGGGAAGGCGGAGCTACGTCCCCGACACCGGTTGTGCCCTTTGCAAAGAAGTAGCCGTCCCAAGTTGCGAGGGGAGGGGGGTGTAAGCAGCAGCGTTCAGGCTGGCTGATCTTTTTCAGCAGCAGCCGCCTTGGATGTCCGCCCGTTTCGATAGATGCTCTGACAGAGTGAAGCTGGCTTCTTCCTTTTTTTTTTTTAATTTTAATTTATTTATTTAGCGCCATCCCTGTGGATGGAACTTTTTCTACTAAGCGACAAAACAGCTCTCTGCTCTCCGGGTTACAGCCTAATAGAGACATAAGGCAAAAGGAAAAGCGGGTGGCAGTGTGGGAAGAGATTAAGTCCAGCAGATGCTGCCCCTCCTTCTCTTCCTCTGAGGCTGCTGTAGTGGCAGTTTGGGTGGATGGATGGAAGGCCCTTCATCTGCTTCTCAGGCCTACAGTCTAATTGAGGAATGATATACGAGGAAAAGGGGACGGTAGTGTGGAAAGAGGGTAAGGTCTTTTCCACCCTACACTGTTATAGTGTTATATTCCATTTTCAACCTCCTGTGGAAATCCTGGGGCTTGTAGCTTGGGGAGGAGCCTTTCCAGTTCTCAGCCAGAGAGCTTTTGGTCTCAAGAAAGTACAAACCCCAGAATTCCACAGGCTGTTGAAAGTGGAATAATAGTGCTGTGACAGTGTAGTGCAGAAATGGTTGAAGTCCAGCAGATCCTGCCCCTTATTCTCTCTCTCCAAGACCAAGGCAGTGGCAAATGGGATGGAGGAATGGCCTTTCGTCTGCTTGTTGGCCCAGGCGTGACGGAGCTGTGCCTGCCTCTTCTCTCCCTCCGAGGCCAGGACAGTCGCAGCTGGGAAGGAAAGAAGGCCTTTCATTTGCTTCTGGGCTTAACGTGATGGAGCTGTGCCTGCCTCTTCTCTCTCCCTCTGAGGCCAGGGCGTCTGAAGAAGTGGACTGATATCCACAAAAGGTCATGGTAGAACAGATTGTTTAGTCTTAACGCTGCTGCTAGACTCTTCTGCCTTTTGTATGCTAACGCAGCAGTTTTTGTGAAAACAATAACTGTAATTTGTGTGGCTCTGCTCTCCATCAAAGGCGTAACATAGATCACTTAGGTTATTTGCGCCCTACAGTGTTATAGTGCTGTTATTCAGCTTTCAACATCCTATTAAATCCTGGAGTTTGCAGTTTAGGGAGAAGCATTTCGACTTCTCAGCCAAGAGCTCTTTGGCTTCATTAAACTACAAACTCCAACTCCGGAATTCCGCAGGATGTTGAAAGTGGAGTAATAGCACTGTAACAGTGTAGTGTGGAAAGACCCTTAGTCTTAAAGGTATCACTGGATTCCTCTCCCTCCTTACACATTTGCCACCCAGAAATGTGGTTTAGTATTTATACAGTTTATTCAGTGATCAAAGGGGTTCCATCTTGTCCTTTGCCTCAGGCAGTAAAATAACATGGATTGGCCAAGTATTAATGAAAGGCAAAAAAAAGAAACACAAATTTCTGCTACAGACATACAGTTTCGTAAATAGGAAGGGTGCACAGGTAAAGGCGAAGAGAGAAGGCAGTGAACTGCTAGAGGCAGAACAAGCGGAAGGATGCTGCATTGTGTGTTGGTTTTGGTTTGTGGCCAAGAATGAAATACCCTCCCCCTGTTCTTTGTTTCTCTTGAATCATAATAATTCTCTTTTTTAATACAGAGAAAGGAGTCGCTTTCCAGCTTGGGATTGATTGTAAAAACAACTCCCTGCCTCATGAGAGTCTCCAGGACAATTCATTCATAGAACATTTTTTCTTTTCATAGGCTCAGTCTCCCCAGTAATTTAAGCAGTCTTTGCCTGTGACAAATCCAGCAAAGAGAAAAACATTCCTTTGGTCATGCTGGAAACTGCCTGGGAGAGGATGGAAAAGCAAGACTCAGCCTCCTGTGAGGTAGGAAAAGGCCCTCATTCTGTTCACATTACTCACAGAGGAGAATTCTTGGGAAAAACCATGAAGAAGAAGGGCCTGGGGGAGGATGTACTGGGTTTAAATGTAAAGCGCCAACGCTTCAGAGAATTTGGCTACCAGGAAGCCTTAGGGCCTCGAGACGTTTGCAGCCACCTCCACCATCTCTGCTGCCAGTGGCTGAAGCCACAGATACACACAAAGGCTCAGATCCTGGACTTGGTGCTCCTGGAGCAGTTCCTGGCTGTCCTTCCCCTGGAGATGGAGGCATGGGTGAGAGAGTGTGGAGCAGAGACCAGTTCCCAGGCAGTGGCCTTGGCAGAAGGCTTCATCCTGAGTCAAGCAAAGGAGATAAAACAGGAAAAACAGCAGGTGAGAGTGGTTCATCCTGGTCACTGCAAAGAACCAAGAGTATTTATTCGTAAAAATACAGTTCTCCCCCACATTCATGGGTTTGACTTTCATGGATTTGTAAGTTGCCCGCTTGCCTTCCCCCACTCTATTCTCCCCTTTGCATTCATAAAATCATAGAGTTGGAAGAGACCCCAGGGGCCATCAGGTCCAACCCCCTGCTATGCAGGAACAGCCATCAAAGCATTCCAAACAGATGGCCATCCAGCCTCTGCTTAAAAACCTCCAAAGAAGGAGACTCCACCACACTCCAAGGCAGCAGCATATTCCACTGCCGGACAGCTGTGACCATCAGGAAGTTCTTCCTGAGGTTCAAGTGGAATCTCCTTTCCTGCAGCTTGAATCCATTGCTCCTTGTCCTAGTCTCTGGGGCAGGAGAGAATAAACCTGCTCCCTCCTCAACATCCCTCAAGATCCCTTCAAATATTTATACATGTCTGTCATGTCCCCTCTTAACCTTCTCTTCTGCAGACTAAACATCCCCAGCTCCCTAAGGTGTTCTTCATAGGGCATGGCTTCCAGACCCTTCACCATTTTGGTCGCCCTCCTCTCTACACGTTCCAGCTTGTTGACATCTTTCTTAATTGAGGTGCCCAGAATTGTACTCAGTATTCTAAATGAGGCCTAATCAATGCAGAATTAGAGTGGTACCATTACCTCCCTCGATCTAGACACCATACTCCTATTGATGCAACCAAGAATCGCGTTGGCTTTCTTGGCTGCCGTGTCGCACTGCTGACTCATCTTCCCTGGCCTCTTGTCCAGGTGCAGAGAGAGGGAAAGATCTTTGCTCCCCTGCACTCCCCCACCCATCACCTGTGCAAATGCACTGGCAGCAGTGGGCAAGAGAGTGCGGGGAAAGATCTTTGCTCCCCTGCACTTTTACTTGCCTGTCGCCTACGTGGACATGCTGGCAGCAGCAAGAAGGAGGGTGCGAGGGAAAGATCTTGTCTCCCCTGCATTCCTCTGGTTGTCACCCACGTGGGCACACTGGCAGTGGCTGGCAGCTGGGTGCAGGGAAAAAGAACTTTGCTTCCCTGCACTCTCCCATATGTCGCCTGCAAGGGTGCACTGGCAGTGGCAGGCAGGAGAGAGCAGGGTTGAAGATCTTTGCTCTCTTGCAGTCTCCTGTCTGTCGCCCACGTGGAAAAGGGCAAGAGAGCATGGAGGAAAACTTTCCTTCTCCTTCACTCTCCTGTTTGTTGCCCATGTGGGAGTGCAAAAATACGGCAGGGCATGGGGGCAACAGGCAAGGGGGGAGGATTTCCCCCTTGCATTCTCCCGCCTTTCCTTCAGGCTGACAGAAGCAGAAAGAATGAGGACAGAGGGAGTGCTCACTGGGGGGGAGTTATGATTTTTTTGACTTTCATGATGGTTCTGTGCCCCTAACTCTCGCGAATGGGGGGAGCCTACTGTATACCAAACAATTCTTTAACAAACTGACGCTTAATCCAGACAAGAAAGAGGGGCTCCTGCTCAGTCAAAAGACAGATCAGGGAATAGGGATCCAGCCTGTGCTAAGTGGGGTTACATCTCCACTGAAATCCAAGGCTTGTGGTTTGTAGGTTGGATGCTCAGGTTTCTGGCATGGGCATTGGTGCATTCACCCAGCTAAAAGTTGCATGCCCGCTACACATGTTCTTGAAGTTGGCTGATATGGCCACAGTGACACATGCCTTAGTTACGTTGAGAGTTATATTAGAGTTTCCCAGGGTATTAGCCCTTTGGAGAAATTCTATGAAAGCTAAAAATGTTAGAATTCAGCCTTCTTTTAGCAGAGTAACAAAGAAAGCATATCCCAAACTCCTTGTGGCTTCCCTGAACTGAGACTGACTTAGAAAGCAAAACAGGGCAGGCAGTTTCAAGTCACAAACTTATAAAAAGTTTACTAGTGTATTTTACAATCACATGTGCATTGGAGAGTCTAGATCCTAACTAACTAACAAAAATATTGGGTAAGATAGTAGCTTCATTCTTAACTCACCATCTTCTTGGTGGAGAGGCGAAGCATGGTCAGAGGGAAGGAAGTTGAAGCCAAAATAGCATAAAAGGCAAAGAGGGAGGTCTGGGAAGTGTGATGTTTTATGTAAGACAAATGACCCCAGGGTCTATGCTGAACCATTTGGTTTGGTCTCCTGATTACCTGGTTACCATAACCATGCATTTAAATAACACAAAGAGTAAAAGTGAGGCTTTCGGTGGGAATGCACAAGACTTTGACGCACAAAAGAAAAGGAAGCTCTATCTTAGCTAAGCCCCACTTGCCCTGGAACAAGAGAGGGGGATGTATTGTTTGGATTACTGCAACGTACTGTATGGAGACCTGCCTTTGAAGAATGTTCAGACCCTACTGCTTGTCCAGAGACCCACATCCATTCTGTTAGCTGGAAATGGGTTACAAGGAACACACAATCTCCTTGTTAGCAGCAGCTCTTTAGGTTATATCGATCTGATTCTGGACATAATCCAGTGTGCTGGTTACAGCCTAAACAGCCTCATGTGGCTCAGATCCATGAAGGACTGAGGTTCTGCCACCTTATGGGCATGTCTTGTGGGACAGGACATTCTTGTGTCTTCCCCAGCCTTTGGAATTCCGTCCCTAGGAGGTTGTGCTGGCCACTTTCTTGCAGTTCTTCCATCCTCCTGTGAAAATCTTTTTATTCTAGCAACCTTCTGAAAACAGTGTAGGGGCCTTTAGTTATCTGCTGTTCTGTTGTATTATCTTTGGCTTTTAATCAATATGTTTGAACCCTTTCAATTCATCAAATAGCTTAATTACTGCTTAGCTGTTATTCTGGTATTTTTTTAAAAAAATGTCTTTTGGTATTTTTAATTTAAATTTAGTTTTAATGAATGCAAGCCACCTAGAGTCCCAGTCTTGCAAAATACATGACATATAAAGGAATATACTAGTAATGATGATGTAAAACTCCTCACTATTTTCCTCTTTTTTTCCTGGAAGTTATCTAAAATGGGGATGCTTTACCCAAACCCAGTCCTCTTCCATTGAATCAGAGAGCTGGAAGAGACCGCAGGAACCATCAAATCCAACTGCATTCTGCCATGCAGAAATACACAATCAGAGCACTCCCAGCAGATGGCCATCCAGCCTCTTTTAAAGAAGGCGATTCCACCACACTCCAAGGGCAGCATCTTGCACTGCAAACTGCTCTTACAGTCAGGAAGTTCTTTCTAATGTTAAGTGGAATCTCTTTTCCTGTAATGTGAAGCTGTTACTCTGTGTCCCAGTCTCTGGAGCAAAAGAAAACAATTTTGCCTCATCTTCTGTATGGCATCCTTTCAAATATGCCTGTCATGTCACTTCTTAACTTTCTCTTCTTTAGGCTAAACATGCATAGCTCCCTAAGCCTCTCCTCATTTCAGATTCTTTATTTTGTTTTCTATCTTGCTGTTGCTTCTGCTGCAGGACTGGTTTGTTAAAGAAGCAGCTGAGGTGGAGAATCATCCTTCCGAGACCAAGTGGATTGTGCAGGACAAGGATGGAGCCTCCAGCTCAATGGGTAAAGACTAGGGGAGGGGTGACTTTTCTGTTTGGCTCCTTGCTCCTTAGTATGCTTAAAATATCTGAGTTGTGTGGGTTGCAGTAAGTTGTATCTTCACCAGCCCTATGAAGTCCTATGTGTATAAGGGAAGAAAGATCAGTGGAAAAGCTGCTTTCTGTGGGTTGGTATCCTGACAACCAGACAGTCCTAAAGTCCATTTTTAGCTCATGTTCCCTAACTGTGCAGGGAGGAGCTTGGAACCTGCATTGCGTCGCTTAGAGTCCAGAAAACTCTCCCTCCCCTCCAGCTTATAAAGTGCAGAACAGGGCTGCAGAGTCAGTAGAACAAACCTTCAGCTTTCACCCCACTGTTTTTCTACTGTCTGACTTTCATAAATGGCAATTGCATATTACTGGTATTTACGGTAAAATGGTAGCGGTACGGTAAAATGTATTTCGTCACAACCACATGAATTGTCAGGCTACTTGGATTGGTAAAACGTCAAATACATTAAGTTTTTATTTTGAAGTTGGAGTTGGTGTTGGTACGAATGTACCAACATTTCTACCACTGCCAGCTCCATCCAAAATTGTTTCTGACTACATCTCTGCCTCCACTTCCCTGGTGCAAAAGTGTATCGATTGGTATCTAATGCTGTTAGTCCCTGGTGTGGATTTCAACTGAAAGTGCTGTGGACAGATGACGCTGAGGACTTGATTCCCTGCTCGGCCATGGAAACCCACTGAGTGACCTTGTGCTCATCACACACTCTCAGCCCTAGAAAACCAGTGATAGCTTCGCCTTAGAATTGCCATAAGTCGAAAATGACTTGAAGGCACACAACAGGAACAATGAGAAGTCCACAGGAGTTTGCAGCATTTGCAGCATTTATTCTGTGTTCCCAGCCCCTCATTTCCTTTCCTCTTTTCTCTCCAATTTTGTTTTTCCCTGGAAGAAATAGTGAGCATCCCTTTCCCACTCTAGAAGTAGTGAGCATCTCCAACTGTCCGTGGACTGTTGGGATAATTGCATTTCTCCATTTTTATGTTTGAGTTGGGGAGAGAAAACTAAGAAGGCAAAGTATGCATGTTGTCATTTACAAGGAGGATATTTGTTTCAAATGTATTAGGAATATGGCACCAGGAGTACATTGCATTGGTAAGGCACTGTGATATTACACAATATTATAACAGATATGTTCATCTGTTGAGGAACTTGTAATTCTTTTTTTAATTTAATAATTTTAGTAAAATTTTCCATATTTACAAAGGATTAAAATTGCCTTCCCACCCAATTCCACATACATGGAAGAAAATAATATATTATTACTCCTCTCACATTAATCACCCTTTCTAGTTTTTTTCCCAGTGTTATGTTATATTATCTTTAATATTACATAACAGACAAGAATTCTATATTCTAATCAAAACCAGTAATCACAGTTTCTTCCCTTTCCGCTTTCACATAGTTCTTGAAAGGTCACTATATAGCCAGATGCAAATTTAAACTTTTACCTTTTAAGAAAAATTTTAATTTATGTAATTCAGACAATCCATTCATCTTTCCAGCTATTCAATTTACCTAAGGGATTTTTTTTGTTTTACTTTTCTAATTTTTTTGCCTAAGTGAATCATAGAATCATAGAAATGTAGAGTTGGAAGAGACCACAAGGGCCATCCAGTCCAACCCCCTGCCATGCAGGAAAACCCTCAAAGCACTCCCGACAAGTGGCCATCCAGCCTCCGCTTAAAAACCTCCAACGAAGGAGACTCCACCACGCTCCGTGGCAGCACATTCCACTGCCGGACAGCCCTGACCGTCAGGAAATTCTTCCTGAGGTTCAGGTGGAATCTCTCCTCCTCCAGCTTGTATCCATTGCTCCTTGTCCTGGTCACAAGAGCAGGAGAAAACAAGCCCACTCCCTCCTCGACATGACATCTCTTCAAGTATTTAAACATGGCTATCATGTCCCCTCTCAACCTTCTCTTCTGCAGACTAAACATACCCAGCTCTCTAAGTCTGTCTTCATAGGGCATGGCTTCCAGGCTCCTCACCATTTTGGTTGCCCTCCTCTGGACCTGCTCCAGCTTATCCATATCCTTCTTGAATTGGGGTGCCCAGAACTGGACGCAGTATTCAAGATGAGGTCTAACCAAAGCAGAATAAAGTGGTACCAATACCTCCCTCGATCTAGACCCCATACTCCTATTGATGCAACCAAGAATTGCATTGGCTTTCTTGGCTGCCGCATCGCAGTGCTGACTCATGTTCAGCTTGTAGTCTATTAAGACTCCTAGATCCCTTTCACATATACTGCTATCCAGCCACATGTCCCCCATCCTGTATTTCTGCATACCATTTTTTCTGCCCAAGTGTAGGACCTTACATTTCTCTCTGTTGAAATTCATTTTGTTAGCCTTGGCCCAGCTCTCCAATCTGTCCAGGTCCTTTTGAATTTTGATCCTGTCATCAGGCATATTAGCAACCCCTCCCAATTTGGTGTCATCTGCAAATTTGATCAGCGTGCCCTCTATTCCTTCATCCAAGTCATTAATGAAGATATTGAACAGCACCGGGCCCAGGACAGAACCCTGTGGCACCCCGCTAGTCACTTCTCTCCAGGATGAGAATCTGCCATTGGTGACCACCCTTTGGGTACGGTCAGTCAACCAGTTACAAATCCACCTGACAGTAGCCCTGTCCAGCCCACATCTTACTAGCTTCTTTGCAAGAATATCATGGGGAACTTTGTCAAAGGCCTTACTGAAATCAAGATATACTATGTCCACGGCATTCCCTTCATCTATCAAGCAAGTAACTGTATCATAAAAAGAGATAAGATTAGTCTGGCATGACTTATTTTTGAGAAATCCATGTTGACTTTTATCATATAACATAATCATATAACAGCTGTTATCATATAACATAATAGTATATCATTATCTCTTTCCACAATAGTCCAGTGTATTTAATAGAAATAATTCCCCTCTGAACCTGAATTTGTTTTTCAAAATTCTTTCTATGACAAACTTAGTTTTCATCCACAGGAGAACTTGTAATTCAACGAGATTCATGTGCATTACATTAAGTTGGGATAGTTATTTATTATAACAAAAAATAAAGTCCATTAATGTACTGACATTCTATCATAAATTCATAATTAAAATGTTCTCACCCGTTCAAGGGAGTGCACAAAACCAGAAGCTTCATCTGGCTTGGTTTGAAATAGCAGCCTTTTTTGGCTCAGTTGTAGGCCATTTCTGCACTACACTGTTACAGTGCTATTATTCCATTTTCAACTTCCTGTGGAATTCTGGGGTTTGTAGTTTACTGAGGCCAAAGAGCTCTCTGGCTAAGAATTCTACCCCCCCCCCGCACAAAACTGCAAGTCCCAGAATTCCATAGGATGTTGAAAGTGGAATAGTAGCACTCTAACACTGTAGTATGGAAATGGCTATAATAGGATTAGCCCCGAACTGCTGTAGTCAGTCCCCTTTTATATCCTTGTTATCTGGATTTGTTGATTCAGATCACTGGACAGGATCGTGGTTCTCTGAGAAATTGTCTGTTCTTGCTTGCTTCCCAGGATGCTTAGTGATCTCATCCTCCAAACAGGGATGAAATAACTGTTTTAAAAGTGCTCTTGATCAGCAGTGCTGTTTACTAGTGATTTTTAACAGCGATATGTCTGAGACTAAAGAGTTTCTGTGGAAACCATTTATCTGAATAGTTCTGGTTTCTTTCTCCGGGCTCTCCTTTTGTTTGCTATTGTTACAGGTGGTAACAGCTAAGAGCAGTGGTTCTCAACCTGTGGGTCCCCAGATGTTTGTGAACTTCAGCTCCCAGAAGCCCTGAGCATTGACCATAGTGGCTGGGGCTTCTGGGAGCTGAAGTCCACGAACTTCTGGGGACCCACAGGTTGAGAACCACTGGCTAAGAGGCTAAACCTCTGGGCAGTTTTATGGCACACTATTCCTCTTAACCCTATAAAGGCACAGTTCTTTGACCAAGAGTACAATTACCAAAGCCAGCATACTGTAGTGGTTTGATTGTTGGACTAGGGCTCTGAGTGACCAGGGTTCAAATCCCTCTCAGCCGTGGCAACCTCCTGGACGGCCTTGGGTACATCACACACTCTCAGCCTCTGAGGAAAGTAGTGTCAAAGTGCCTCTGAATGAATTGTACTAGGAAGCTACCGTGATAATTTTGCCTTAGGACTGCTGTAAGTTGGAAATTACTGGAAGCCACATAACAATAACAAACAATCACATCTTATTTAAATAACGTATATTTGATAAGTCAGTCCAGTGCCTGCAGCTTGCAAAATACATCATCCAGCCCAGAACACTTCTCCCTGGGCCACTTTTTTGCTTTGCATACACTTATTAAGACATTTATTTGCCAGCCTCTGAGTTATTTTGTTTCTGCTGATATCTTCCAGTAGTTTACATGCATCTGTGCGTGTATCTTGTGGCTCTTACAGTATTTTTTTTTAAAAAACAAGAATTTTATTTTGAGCAGAAAATATTTCATCTGTTTTGTAGGACCAAGATGTCTTGCAACAAAAATATGCTTATCAGCAAAATGTGTACACTGGCATTTTAAGAAACACACAGTAGATACTTTACTTCCATGGGTTCAACTCTTGGAGATTTGGATATTTCTGGGTTATTTTAATTATTTAATGTATCTATGGAAAAAAACATTCTTGCTCTGTTTGCCTGTGTCATGGAAAAAATATGTTCCCTCTAGGAATCTCTAGGTTGTCCATTGTGGACTATATTGAACCATAGAGTCACTCTAAAGGAAATAGAGAATCCCAGAGAACACACTTCTTTAGTCATTGCTGGGTTGTCTAGTGTGACTCTCTGGCCCACTTCTATTGGAATTTGACCATAGAATTATTCTGGAGAACTTAAGGATTCTTAAAGAATGGTTCTCGGGATTAAAAAAAGTAAGCATTTGTGATTTTTATTCTCATTTTTTCCACTTTCGTGGGGATCTTGTATCTCTAACCCCCACAAAAGTGGAGGGCTACTATATTTGGTCAAACCTCCACAGCCTCCATGTTTGACATATCTTTCACCGGTATGCTTATGCTACCTGACTGAAGGCCTTCTTGGGGTGCCAGAGTGAAAACTGGAGAGGGGTCCTGTACCTTTACTATGTAGAAGAAGGAATTTCTGTGAATATTGTTTGTTAAACAAACTGGTAACAAGCAACACTTTCTATAATTCCCTCTCCTACACAACCATTAAAGATACAGGAGCTCTCTCCAGTTTTCATTTTGGCAAACCTACTTTTTTCCCCTTTAGTAAACATTACAGCATTTACTATATTTGCATGAGCACAGAAAGTCTTGAATCAGAAATGGAGTGAATGGCAAATAATCTTCCCCTTTCCCTTTTTTTTCTCCCTCACAGGAGATGCAACAAGGACATGGCCAGTATATACAAGCACCTCTCTTCATGGTGATTCTATCAAAACAATTTCTGTGGGATCAGATCAGGTAGGGGGCAGGATCATCAGTGGGCCAAGAAGGGCAGTGGTTTGGTGCCTGTATCTCCTCTGCATCTCTGTCTTTTCCTGTGCTCTTGTCAAATCCACCCTGTAAATGCCATGCTGTAAAGATTTACATTTTTTTGGACAGCCCTAAAACACATTGTTCTCTTTTTTGACTGGTTGGCTTTTTCTGCTCAGGGATAATGTGTCTTTCTTCAGGTGACTTTTGAAGATGTGGCTGTGTATTTCACTGAAGAGGAGTGGGCCCTGCTGGATCCAGACCAAAGAGCCCTTCACTGGGAAGTGATGGAGGAGAATTTGGGTCTCGTGTCTTCTCTGGGTAAGTCTACCTCTCTCTTGTGGTTTATCAAATCAAATAACACTGGAACTCTTGCACGAAGGGAGGAGCTGGGCATGCCTGGTTGGTACCAGCCAGTCACAGCTCAGAGAATACTGTGAAGGAAGCCAATAGGGGAGAAGTGAGGCTTGTCTTTGCCAGAAGGCAGATAGGGAAAAAATGGCTTAGAGCAGTGGTTCCCAGTGGTTTCATCTCCCAGACACCCTAGCCACTTTGGCCAACAGTCAAGAATTCTGGGAGTGGAAATCAAAACATCTGGAAGATCAAAGTTTGGGAACCACTGGCCTCAGGCTAAGACAGTCAGCTGTGGCGGGGAGAACTAAATAGGGTTTTGGAGAGCTGGAACTGATTAAATAGTTCAGGGGTTAATGCAGAGTTTTCTAAACTTTACATGTTGGTGACACACTTTTTAGACATGCATCATTTCATGACACAATATTTCAGTAAGTAATTCGGTAAATGGAGGCAGCCCTTCCACCTGAGCCTGGCCCACTGCCTCCACCCTTGGCAAGGACTTTCTTGACCTGGAGTGGCAGCGGTGGGAGAGGCAGCCCCTCCACTGGAGCCTGGCCTACCACAGTGAGAGGAGAGTTAGCCCCTCCATCTGTTACGTTTGCATGGCACACTCACACACTGCAGCCAACACACTTTAACGTGTTGCAACACACAGTTCGGAAAGCTCTGGGTTGACATTTGATCTGAACACGTAGAAATAAGCTTCTGCTTGCTTATTCTTTCTTATAACTGTGGCTAGCTGTACCTATTGATAGTCTGGTCACACTTAAATGGCAGCAAACCTACAGAACTATAAATCCCCTTATCCTTATAGGGATTAACTTGAGGCCTGAGTACTGCATCCAGGGAGGGATCTTGAGGGGAAAAGGAGCAAGGTGAGTGAGAGGAGCCCAGGGGTTTGGAACTGTGAGGAGAGTCTGGGGAGGGGATGTGTCCCCTCTTGTTTTCAGTCATGGTACATTAAAGCAGGCTGAGAAATTGCCTTCAAACCCAAAAGGTTTTGACTTCTCTTCCCAGGAAGCCCTTCAATAGCAGATCTTGAGCAAGCCTAGAGCAGATGGTTTAAGATTAAGATGTGCTGCTAAGCATCTATTACTGGGTGGAGAATTGGGTCCCCAGCAGAGCTATCCCCTCACCAATTTCCAAGCCTGCTTTGACTCCTCCAGCTGCCATTGTGGCTACATCCAACTTAAAATTGGGGTTCTTTTTTAATACCACCTTGGTATATTGATCCAGTGATCACAAACTTTGCACTCACAAACTTCACTCAGATTTTGAACAGAAGCATTTATTTAGAGCAAACAAACAACACAGCAACTTTCCTGAGAAGTTGTTGAGACTACAGCACATCAGGTGGCTACAGATCTTGTACAAATTTTGGCACGCATAGCAATGATTGGTGAAAGTCATAAATCTCACATCATCCCAACAGGACAGTAGCCTCTCCATATTCGCAAGGGTTAGGGGCACAGAACCCTTGCAAGGGTGGAAAAATCATAAATAACTCCAACCCCACGATTCCCCTCCAGAGCTCCCCTTCCCATTCCTTTGCCTCTGGCCCCAGCGTTGAGGGGCAGAGGAGAAAAAGACACAACAAAGGGCTTACCTGTACTTCCTCCTCAAAGGGAGAAGGACACAGTTCTTCCCTTCTAGTTACTTCCAGCAGCCATCTTGACCAGGGAGGGGTAGGAGCAAAGAGAGCATCTGACCAATCAGCAGCCATTACACAGCAGGAAAGTGCAGCCACATGGGAAAGGACAGAGCTCCAGTAGTGGGAGGGGGGGCTTTGCTGACCTAAAAAGAAAAAAAATGCCCATTTTAAACATAAGCCTGGGGTGAGGAATGCAAGGGAATGGGAAGAGGAAAATAGGGGAGAAGGCAAGGACACGCCTGGCGAATAATCGAATTCACAAAGGTCAAACCCACAAATGTAGAGGAAGGACTGTCTATCACTTACCTAGACCTTCTGTTGTTTACATAATGTATTTGCCGGCATATAAGATGAGCCCGTGTATAAGATACACCCCATTTATATGTGGCAAACACTGTTTGCCAAAGTATAAGATACACCGGCATATGAAACGCACCCCGTTTTCAAACAGTATTTCTTGGGGGGGGGAATGAGTCTTATATGCCAGTAAATACGGTAATTTTTTGCCTTGAGGCAAGAACAAGTTCCTGTTTTCTTATCTATGAGCATTGCCAGATCCCTTAACATTTTTTTTATCATTTTCACATCCCCCTCTGATCTCCCCCTGCTTTGCCCAGATATATTGTAGCAATGAACAATAACGCAATTAACCATTTGATGCCCTGGGATACCTTCCTGAGTTTCAACCAGATACATTGTTACAATTGGCAGTTGATACTTGGTAGTGCTTAGCACTCATCAGGCAATAGCAAGCTCGCTAATCTGATCAACTACACACTATTATATATTCAGCAGACACATATCATCCTGACTAGGGATGGGACAAATCCAGAATTTTCCGAATCCAGGTCCAAATCCCTGGAAGGTTCTGGGAATTCACAAATCTCATAAATGTCGAATATTTCGAATCCTTTTTTTAAAAAGGATTTAAAAAGCAAGGGAAAGAAGGATAATCTTGGGCAAGACACGCTTTTCTCAGCCTTAGCAAAGGCCTAGGCAAAGGCAAACCTCCCTCTGAAGAAATCTGGCCAGGATAATTGTCATAGTTTTGCCTCAGGATCTCCCCAGATTGAAAATGACGTGAAGGCCTTTTCTGCACAAGCAGGAAAATGTGGATTAATCCCACATTTTCATGCCTGTATAAACAGGGCCACATACTACAGTAGAGAGATAGTCCAGGTCAAAACTGGCTTTTCTTTGCATAGCTCCTTCTGGCATCCTAGGGTTTGTAGTTTGATGATGCACCAGCACACTTTGGCAGAGAAGGCTATAATACCTTGTAAAACTACAAAGCCCAGAATTGTGTCTGAAAGAGCTTTGCAAGGGAGCTATGCAAAGGAATCTTTCAGCTGTCCTTGAAATCTCAAACCTGTACCTTCTAGTCAGGTGCTACACTTCAATATTAAATGTTTAACTTAAATATCTTAGAATATAACCACAGCTGTAATATCTGAAATTGTTAGCAAAGCCCATTATTACTCCAAGGGAAAAATTCACCTACTTGCCATCTCCCCTTGTGTGTCTAGTCTCCAAAGTTTTCAGGTGTCCTGGTCTCCCAAATCTCCCAAATCTTCAGCTGTCCCAGGTTTTCAGACGTCCCGGTCTCCAACAAACTGTTTGGGTGGCGGATTCAAAAGATTCAGTTTGCCTATTTTGGCACAGGGATTCAGATTCGCGAATCTCGAATCCTCAAGGATTTGAGGATTCGGCTGGCCCATCTCTGAGCCTGACAGTAATGGGGAGTGGTCAGTGAACCAGAGTACCAGAAACAAAGCAAAGTTAAAGCTCATTGAAATGATAGAAAACATGATGCAGATCAGTTTTGCTGCAGCTGTTGTCTACCTTCAAATAATTTGATTTATGAAGAACCTACCATGGGGTTTTCTTAGGAAGATCTGTTCTGAGGAAGTTTGCCATTGCCTTCATATCAGGCTGAGAGGGTGTGGCCTGCCCAAGATCCCCCAGTGTATTTCCGTGGCTGAGCGGGAACTTGAAGCCTGGTCTACAGAATCGTAGTACAACTGGCCCTCCACATTTGCTAGGATTAGGGGTGCAGGACCCTTGCAAAAGTGGAAAAATCTCAAGTATCAAAATGTGGGGGGAAGGGAATCAAGACATGGCAGGAAGAATGACCACCCAGGGTCCAAACTAGGTCAGGGAAAGGAGTGGGTCAGCATAAGGGCCCTAAACTTCCTCTCTCTCCCCCATCTCCTTCCTTGAGTGTGGGAGGGCACTGAGAGATGATTTGTGGTGCTGAGAAATCGTGATCTGAACCATCTTCAGCTGGCCAGGCAGTGGTTGGTGGAGGAGAACCAGAGACAGGTTGATTAAAAGGCTGCTGATTAGAGCTGCTGAGAGGGAAGGTTCCTCTGGAAAAGAAGTGCCTGAAGTGACGGGTCCAGGTGTTACAGAAATTCTCAAATAATCAAACCCGTGAAAGTGAAATCCACAGATGTGGAGGGACCACTCTACAATGCTCAAACCACTGCACCACACTGGATCTTGTAACTGGGAGTAGCGCTCCAGTTGCTTTGGGAAAAGTACTGCTTACTGCACAATAGTGACTCTGCATATTAATAATTTCTTCCATATATGGGAAGATCCCTATCTCTCTTGTAATGGCTGTTTAAAGTATATTAGTGTAAATAAGGTAAAGTGTTGCCAAGTATTGTGTGTATCCTGGAGATACTAAAGTGTGTGGCCTGGTGGGAGGCAGTGGAAATGTTGGAGGTGTCTGGTGATCCGTCATGAATCTGAACGTGGTTTGCAAATGTGAGGAGGTTAGTTCAGTTGAATATTTATTTATTTTATTTATCGTATTCATTTTTAAAGATATTTATATCCCATTCTTAATATGCAAAGATCTCGGGGCAGCGTACAATAAAATCAACCTAAGAAATAGTTACAAAACCTTACAAATCTTTAAAATATGTTAGCTTTTCAATTTGAAAACAGAAAGTTTAAAAGTTTAAAACCAGTTAAAACAGTCTTGAATTATGTAACATAATTATATATCGAATTACATAATTAATTACATAATTAATTACATTAATTACATAATTATGTTGAGTTACATAATTATACAATTACATATTCTATATTCTATATCACATTATTATATAATTATAAAACATGTGCAGCCTGGATAAAATCAATTTGGCCTGAAGACTTCAAGTTAAAATAATTCAATAAAATGGTTAATTTTAATTTTAAAAAGTCTGGCTTTAACTTGATGCTGAAATGATTCTAAAATTGTTGGTGCCATTTGGGCCTCCAGAGGGAAGGAGTTCCTCCACCAGGGTGCCCACCTCAGAAAAGCTTCTCTCCCGTGTTCTCCCACAATGTATTTTCCGTACTGATGGGCCATTGAGATGGAGGGAGATGAGCAGCTGGCGATGTCACTTAGCTACTTTGGGTCAGTTGGGGAAAGAGCTGAGTTTTGACACTGGGAGATAGAAGAGACCAGGATTAGCCACCAGGTTTTTAGTCTGCTTAATTTTAGTCAGAAAGGATAGCACGATACAGAAGAGTCTCAGTTATCCGACCTAAACGGGCGGGCGGAGGGTCGGATAACCGAAATGTCGGATTAGCCGGAGGCCTGTGGCAGCCACCATTTTGGGGGCGTGTCTGAGGAGCGGAAATGCCTACAGCCACGCCCCCAGGCAGCCGCGACATCGGTTAATCCGGAAGGTCGGATAACTGCATGTCGGATAACCGGGACTCTACTGTATGTGATATAGATTAATAGTTAGACTAGTAACAGCAACAAGTAACCCATTAAAGCTTCTAGCTCAGTGGTTCTCAACCTGTGGGTCCCCAGATGTTCGTGGACTTCAGCCCCCAGAAGCCCCAGCCACTATGGTCAATGCTCAGGGCTTCTGGGAGCTGAAGTCCATGAACATCTGGGGACCCACAGGTTGAGAACCACTGTTCTAGCTGAATTTTACAGCATACAAAGTAATCTTGACCTGCATGTTTATCTCCTGTTTAATAAACGTTTTGTAACGTACTCATACGTGTCTTGGGGTGCTACTGTAGTATTATTAGGGTGGTGACAAGTTTTTTTACGTGGCAGATGTTGGTGTTGTTGGTATCTTTGCGGAGTGGTGGTGTGTTAAGATAAAGGAATCCACTTAAAAAGAGTCACAAAGGTGTATGTCACAGTGGGGCAGCAGTCTGAATAACTGATAGTGTGCCCTGCAGGTGGTGTCCAGTGGTGGGGTTAAAGGAATAAAGTCTCCCACACAGAGACTGTGAGTTCTGTGCGGTGTGGCTAGCCTGAGTGCCAACGTTTAACCTAGCAACAGGTTGCCAGGCAACCAGAATAGCTGCTAAAAAGAGAAACCCAGCCCATTAATGTGAGGGAGGGGTTGGGGGCTTGAGGGGAATGTATCAAAAGGCGTGCACTGACTGGCTTTGGCAGTGAGTCCTTTAGCCAGAGAGAACTCTGGAACAAAATTCCTCAGTCAGCCAGGGAGAGTTGTCTGAGTGAGAAAGTCTGTTTCTCAGGGAAAGCATAGAGAGAGAAAGGCAGAAGAGAAATCAAACCATTTTTGCATCTGGTCAGAAAGTGTGACCTAGATTTGGGGGTTGAGCCTTTGATGATAGTCTAGCCGAAGGGCTGTTTGCGTTACTGGTGCTTATGTGAGGGTTTCAAGATCTAAGGAAACTGTTTAGAACAGTGGTTCTCAACCTGTGGGTCCCCAGATGTTTTTGAACTTCAGCTCCCAGAAGCCCTGAGCATTGACCATAGTGGCTGGGGCTTCTGGGAGCTGAAGTCCAAAAACATCTGGGGACCCACAGGTTGAGAACCACTGGTTTAGAAGAACTTTAAAGAACTGTGTTTGCTTTATTCTGTATGTGAACTCTAATTCTTAGTTCTGTTGGTTATTTTAATCAAGAATATAGTACATTTTTATAAATTTTGACTCAGCTGTGTAATATATAGTATTTAAATCCCAAACAGAAAACATGCTGCCAATAAAACTCTAAAGAGGCTCTAATTAACCATTGAAATACCTCACTCTTTACTTAGAAGTGTTTTAAGGGGATGGCAGAGCTGTGTGTGTGTGAAGTGATAGGGCAAATTATCAGATTGGGAGAGAAGCTGCCCTACCCATCTGCAACAGGAGAAGTAGGCCCAGTCAGAGGGACTACAAGGACAATTAGAAGAGCTTAATAACTGATTTCAGGAAGAGGTATGCAAGTTTTAAAAAGAACACATATTTGGTGGTAGTGAGAAGGTGGAATAGGTAGAGTTCCTCACATTTGAGGTCAACTGTGGACAAATAAAGCTTCTGCCTTCACAAAGGGCAGCGCTGGTAAAACAAGTAAAAGTTCTTCACACCTGCGCACAGGTCTGCAGTGTATAAGGAATGACAGAAAAAGGAGGAGGAGTGCTGTAGTTAAGAGGAGGCAGGAAACAAGCTGAGCCATGAGTTTATGCCATTCAAAAATCCTTAGAACAAATAGCTTTCAAGATGGGAGTTGAATGGAGAGCTCAGTAGAGCTGGTCTCAGGAGAGCCAATGGAGAAGTTCTGGAGTGCCATTTCTTTCTCTCCAATGGCCTCTTTAAATTGGTGCAAGTGGATGTTTGCTAACAAATTGTTATCATTTTGATTTCAGACTGAACTTCTGCCTTATCATTTGACTAGTTGTTTTTCTCCTTTTAAGGTGGAGATGGGCAAGAGCGTGAGCTTGAAGAAGACCCATACTGGATTGGTGACATCTTCAGAATCTCACATCAGGAAATAACACAAAAAGAAAAAGAAGGGAAGAAATGTGCTTGTGCTGTATGTGAGGGACTCTTCAGTTGTAAAGCCAGCCTTAATCTTCATAGGAAGACTCACACAATGGAGAAATCTTTCAAAGGTGGTGACTGTACAAAGTCCACCAGTTTTAGGAAGTGCCTGATTTCCCATGAAAGGGTTGACACAAAAGAGAAGCCATTCAAGTGCTTGGAGTGTGGAAGGAGCTTCGTCTGGCGATCCCATCTCATGATACATCGAAGAACCCACACAGGGGAGAAGCCTTTTAAATGTTTGTGGTGTGGAAAGAGTCTAAGCCGGAGGTCACACTTGGTGGATCATCTAAGAACCCACACCGGGCAGAAGCCATTTAAATGCTCAGAATGTGGTAAAAGGTTCAGTCAGAAAAGAAGCTTAACTTGTCATCAGGCAACTCACACGGGAGAAAAACCATATAAATGTTTGGAGTGTGGGAAGAAGTTTGGTCAGAAAAGAAATCTCATTCATCACCAGGCGACGCACACAGAGGAGAAACCATTTAAATGCCTGGAGTGTGGGAAGAGTTTCAGTCAAAAAAGAAAGCTCACGCACCATCAGGCAACACACACAGAAGAGAAACCATTTGAATGTTTGGAGTGTGGAAAAAGTTTCTTTTGGAAAATAAGCCTTACTCATCATCAAGCAATGCACACAGGAGACAAACCATTTAAATGCATGGAGTGTGGGAAAAGTTTCAGTCGGAAAGCGGGGCTTTCTTGTCATCAAGCAACACACACAGGGGAAAAACCATTTAAATGCATGGAATGTGGGAAAAGTTTCAGTTGGAAGACAGGCCTCACATACCATCAAGCAACACACACGGGAGAGAAACCATTTCAGTGCTTGGAGTGTGGAAAAAGCTTCCGTTGGAAGACAGGCCTCACCTATCATCAAGCCACACACACAGGAGAGAAACCATTTAAATGCTTGGAGTGTGGGAAAAGCTTCAACTGGAAAATGGACCTCATTCGTCATCAAGCAATTCACGTAGGGGAGAAATTATTTAAATGCTTGGAGTGTGGGAAAAGTTTCAGTCAGAAGAGAAATCTCACCCACCATCAGGTAATGCACACAGGGGAGAAGCCATTTAAATGTTTGGAATGCGGGAAGAGCTTCAGTTGGAAGATCGACCTTAGTCGTCATCAAGCAATTCACACAGGGGAGAAACCATTTAAATGCTTGGAGTGTGGGAAGAGTTTCACTCAGAAGACAGGCCTCACTTATCATCAAGCAACGCACACAGGGGAGAAACCATTTAAATGTTTGGAGTGTGGGAAGTGTTTTAGTTGGAAGACAGGCCTCACTTATCACCAGTCAACTCACAGTGGAGAGAAACCATTTAAATGCTTAGAGTGTGGGAAAAGTTTCAGTCAGAAAAGAAGCCTCAATCATCACCAAACAATGCACACAGGGGAGAGGCCGTTCAAATGCTCGGAGTGTGGAAAGAGCTTCAGTTGGAAGATGGACCTTGTTCGTCATCAAACAACACACACGGGGGAGAAACCATTTAAATGTTTGGAGTGTGGAAAGAGTTTCACTCAGAAGACAGGCCTCACTCGTCATCAAGTGACACACACCGGTGAGAAACCGTTTAAATGCTTGGAGTGTGGAAAAAGTTTCAGTCGGAAGATGCACCTCACTCGTCATCAAGCAATGCACACAGGGGGAAATCCTATAGACAACACTTTGGGTGAGGAAATTATATCAGTCATAATATAACATCAGGCCTCGCTTGTCATCAAGCAGCTCACTCCAGAGGGAAACAGTTGAAGTGACCGTAAAGTGGAGAAGCGTAGCTGTAGGAACTGACATCTTGAGTGACATGGAAGAGAAAACATTTAAATGCCTGGAGTGTAGAAAGTGCTCCAGTCATTTCTCACACCTTATGACTGATGGAGACATTCATACATAGGAATCAGCCCACCTGTCATCCAGAAAGTCACACTAGGAAAATGTTTACAGTTGACTTTCCACATTTGCAGGTTTCACTTTCACAGATTTGAGTATTTGCGAGTTTCTCCAATGCTTGGCTCCCAACCTCTGGTCACACTGCACAGCCCTTTAAAAACTTCTGATCCTTCTCTTCCTCCACCAGCCATTGCTTGGCCAGCTAAGAATGACTCACACCCCAATTTCTCAGCAGCACAAACCTTCTTCAGTGTCCTTCCGTACCCAAGGAAGGAGATGGCAGTGCAAGGAAATATAAGGCAGTATACTGACCTTTCCCTCTCCTTTCTCAGACCTGGTTTGGATCCTGGGTGCCTACTCTCCCCACCATACCTTGGTCCCCTTCCCACAGACACACACACATTTTGATATTGGTCTTTCGACTTTTGCAGGGGTCCTGTGCCCTTAATCCTAGTGGAGGTGGAAGTCCAACCATAAATGCTTGACATGCGGGAATATCTGTAGTAGGAAACCCTTTCTTATTTGATACTGAATCATCCAGATAGAGAAAAGACCATATAAATGTTTATAATGTCAAATGAACTTCAGTCAGAGGTGAATCATGTAACAGTAAAAATGCAGTCTGGGTAACTATCTGGTACATGCCTGGAATGTGGAAAGTCTTCAGCTGCAAAATCAGTGCTGATCGCGCACCAAAGAAATTGTGTAGAGGAAAACGAATTTAAAGGCTCTGAGTGTATGAAGAGCTGTGTTAGGAGACATTAACATATTTCACATCAGAAAATATGCAGCAGGAGAGTGATACGTGGAAAAAATGTCTCTTAGAATTGGGGGGGGGCTTACTGAATGTTTTAAGATTTTCAGTTAAATAAGTTTATACAACGAATTATGTACGTCCATCACAGTCAACGTGGCGTCATCCCTGGTTGATAATTGTCTGATGCTGTAAGAAAATCCTTAAGCTTACTCCATTACGCTCAGTTGCACAAGCAGGAAACTTAAGATCTTGTCTGTGTGTGCTCTAAAAGCCTTTGATAGAACGGCCATACTTGCTCGTGCTGCTAGAACTCATGAATGTGGGAGAGACAACTTTGTGACCACTCTTTGTGGGCCATGTGAATGACAGCAAGCCCTTGTCTCTGTCAGTGGGTATGATTCCAAGAGACACATGTCAAGGACTCCCTCGCTTGCCCATTCTGTTTGCCCTGGCACTCAAACCTTTGGCTTCTCTAATTGGATCCATCCAGGTATCACAGGTATTTGCATAAATAAGATAGAATAAATTTACAAGCTGATGATATGCTCTTCTTTTTTATAAATCCAATTGTTAGCATCCCGCACTGAAATTCTGGGTTAATTCCAGACTTTCGCTGACCTAAAAATTGATTTTAATAAATCCAAAACGATTTACAGATCTTGTGGATTCCAAATTTGCTTTTGGGGGTTTAGATCGTGGGTGTTATAATCACGAGGAATATAAACAAAGTAATCTCAAGGAATTGTAAGCCGAAGTTTACACACTTGAAGCAGAAATTGAAAGACTGGTCCAAACTCCAGTTATCAATACTGGCAGAGTGGCAGTTGTTAAAGCTTGTATTTTTTTTCTCTCTTTCTATCTCTCAGTGTGTTTATGTGTGCACGCACGTGCACACATGCATATGTATGTATATGTATGCAGTATTTCAAACACTTCCACTGAAGTGGAAGCCCAACAAGGATATTATTTAAAAATAGCAAAAATCACTGGAGGTGTTTTTTGATAATGGTAAAAAAAAAATTACCAACATTAAATATGGTCCCTCCATGGATAGGCCTTCTGAATCCTTATCTTTTTGCCTACAGTGAGGTGATTCCACCAGCCCAGTTATCAAAATTCATTAGAAATGTTGATGCTTCCATTTGGGTAAATTTGGAGAGAGGCATAGAACTTTTTTCTTTTGATTCATATATTTGCTACCAATTTAAGCCTAAGCCCAAAATGAAAATTCAGAATCTATTTGTTTAATTCATTTACAAGTGAAATGTTATGAATATGGTGCAAGCATTCAGCTTGGTTGGTCCCGTCCTTGTCATCCTACTGCCCTTTTCTTGGGCATCCTCACGTTAGATACTGTGATAAACCTCAGTATGGGCAAAGGAGACACTTTAGGCTCCAAGATCTGTTCTTAACAGGGGCAAACCCATTCAGGAGGAGTGCATCTTAGAACAGATGAAGGAAGTGTTTTGTTATCTTGGCATTGGTTAGTTCTGATTACTTCCTTCGCCATTCACGTGTTCAGGTACGAAGGACTTCCAAGGGCACTTAAAAGTATTTGAAAAAAAATGTGTTCCCTCTGTCTAAAATTCAGCCAGTCACAGTTCATCTAATATATAAAAGTCAAAGTTTGCTTGTCTGTGTCAAGCAAAGACCTCATATGATTGGTTGTGTCAGGTGAAGACCTCATATGATTGGCTTCCTAAGAAGATTCTATGGAATCCTGGGGTTTGCAGTTTAGGGAGGGGCCTTTAGAATTCTCAACCAGAGAGCTCTTCGGCCTCAGTCAACTGTGTCTGCCTTGAATAGGCTGGTTGCTATGGAGATAATGCCTAGCAGCAAGGAGGAGGGCAGTGTATTCCCTCAGGAATCCAAACTCTATAAATAACTGAATACAGATTGGATTGGGGAATATGGGGAAAAGTTAGAGGTACTGGACAAGACAGTTTGGGTTATTAGAGACACAGGATCTCAAATCTTTCGAACAAGTATTACCTATGAGAAAATAAAATCCTGGGCAACACTGGATATATACACTAGTTTATAACTGTTAATTGTGAAAACATTTGGACAAAGCAAAGGTTTTGAAAATAGTTTGTGAGAAAAATGTTAACACAAAGATCTCTGATAAAGCTTGGCAGACCTTTGGTCAACTTCCACACAGATCAATTTCTGCCCTTTCTAAGGCAAATATTATAAAACCTGCATGCAGATGGCATCCCCACTCCACTAAATTGCATCATGTTACTAAAGCTGTGTCTGATAGATGCTGGAGATGTTGCGAAGGAAGAAGGTCTATAGAACATATGTGGATTCATTGTCTCAAGGTCCTGCAATTTTGGAATGAGATCCTTTCCTGGATCAGCTGAATGATAAGGCAGGATCAAAATACTTCCATTACTTCTGTTGATCTTTGGTGCAGACAGATCAGATTTAGTATATATGCAATTAATCTCTATCATGCTACCTGTTGCTTGAGTTGAGATATAAGGGTATGGAAATCAGAGGAGGGGGTGTCAGTTCAGAGATGGTTAGGTAGACTGTGGTGTGCTGCCTGAGCAGAAGAATCAACCTCTCATGCTTGGCTAAGCAGAGGAGAAAATAAAAAGGACACCTTTATGGAAATCTGGTTCCCATCCATCCACTACACTGGATCATCTCTCTACAAGGACTCCACCATCATCTCGTCTAAAGCTGTGGAATAACAGACTGTGAACTCTGCCTCATTTAATTTTGTACATGGTGAATGATCACTGAATTTTGTTGTCAACGGAGAAGAGGGTAGGGCTGGGGGTAATTGTAGTCAACGTATGGCTAAAATTAAAAAATAAATTAGGGGAAAAAGAATGCATAGATATTCAGGCTCCAGGATGCATCTTAGTCACAAGCTATTTTTGAGTCTCAGTTGGGATGAAATTGGGATATAGATAAATAATCACGTAAATAAAGATAAAACTATATAATTTTTGATTTGTAGGACTTTGGGGCAATACAATGGAGAAATGATTAATCTTACTCAAAAGAATACAAGTTGTTTTTAATGGAAATTTCAAGGAGACAGTAACTTAAAATGTTGAAAGATAACTTACTTGTGAATTTGGAGATCTTAGGAAAGAAAGACTATTAAAGGAAAGGCACAAAAGCAAAAAGTGGGTGCTCGCTGAATTCTGAGTAACCTAGATCAAGGATTACAGCCAGCCCTCCACTTTCATGGGGGATTAAGGGTACAAGACCCCTGCAAAGGTGGGAAAGTGTGAATAAAAATAAAAATTGCTAATAATTTTTTTTTTTTTACGCATGAGAATATTTGTCTAGGAGTCTTTAGGTCCTCCAGCTTGATTCTGTGGTCAACTTCTGGAGGAAATGGGCCATAGAGTCACCCTGATGGACCTGCCAGTGCCTAGAGAAATGTTCTCTCCAGGAATCTCTAGGTCTTCCAGCACAACTTGTGGTCTACTTCCGCCAGAAGTGAACCATAGAATCAGGCTGGAGGGCCTAAAGATGCTTAGAGGAAGAATATTTTTTTTCCATGGCAGGGGCAAATACAGTAAGAATTTTTTAATTAATGAAATAACCTGGAAATAATCTGTGAATGCTGAACCCTTGAATGTGGAAGACTGTAATTGCAGTGTGGCCTTGTTAATGTCTAGCAAGGGAAAGGTTGAGTTTAAAGCCATCCCTAAATACCAAGGGCGGGTTGGTTGGTTGGTTGTAAAATGAAAGGTTTTAGAGTAGAATAGACTGAAGATTCATTTGTCTTTCAATAAAAAAGGAGAATTTTCCTGCTTATCAGTTAAGGAAAGATAACTAATGGGTGACAAATGTTGTGTAAACTGTAAACAGTAAAAAAAAAATCTCATATACATGTATATAGAATTACTTATCCAAATAGCTTTGTATAGTAGAATTTGGTCAAAGTTATGAGTATTATTCGTCTTACGTTGCCTGGTAAATATATATTTAAGCCTACGCCTTTTTAAAGACAGGAAAACTATAAGCATGAGGAATGAGATCCCAAAGACTATTCTATTAACAGTAGCTATCTACTGTTAGAGAAAGACCACAAATATGCTTAGAGAGGACATGTCCAGACTGATTGAAAACTCCCACATTTTGTTCCTGTGCTTTCCAATTTTATATTGAGTTAAAATCAGCCAGTAAGGGGAACTGGTTTAAACAGTCTGATCATACCAGGAGCTGAGAAAATATTCTGGCATAAGCAAAACATGTATGGTCTTGGATCTCTCAAAATAAAATGGCAATGAACAGAAACTGAAATCTGGGACTTTCTGGTCTTTTTAATCTGTCTGGATGCACCTGTAGTTTTTTCTGGGATCCTCTGACAAGGAAAAACGGACAACTAGAGAAGGGGAGTATTACAAGTTCCTGCTCCATCAGTTTTTGCTCTCTCTCTCTGCATATAGAGGGAAGTGGTCTGATTTTTTTTAGAAAAATTATTTAATGTTACTTGGTTCACGGAGTTAAAAATAAATAGAAGTCCACACTGAAATCACTTAAAGTAGAAAAGCCAGCCCACTCCCACTGGGCACATCATCAGTCTCTTGTTGTTGGTTGTTGTGTGCCTTCGAGTTGTTTCTTCCCTAGCGGGACCTTGTTATGGGATGTTCTTGTGGAGATTTGTTCAGAGGAGATTGCCTCTTTTTGAGTCTGAGAGAGTGTGACTTGTCCAAGGTCACCCAGTGGGCTTCCAAGGCTGAGCAAGTTTTTAAACCCTGGTTTCCAGATTTTATAGTCCAGTGCTCATGCCACTACATTCTCTATAGGATAACATTAATATTATTAAAATGATCAGTCTGACCACAGTGTTCACTTTGAGCATGACAGAATTTGAACTTCACAGGCCTGTGATTAGACCTCAGTTTATCTTGTGATTCTTAGCTGATTGTAGCTGTCTGCTTGTGTACTTGGAATTGCTTTTTTTTTTTTTTTGCTGATTTACAAATGTTAATAAATTATGACAAAAAGCCAGCATCTAATAAGCCCAAAGGGTTAAAAGCAGCAAAGGATGAATCAGTGCAGCAATGTAAAGACATTGAAGGAGTCTTAATATGCTGGGGAAATGAAAACACCCTTCCTGGGCACTGAAATGACTGTGATGTTGTCATGGGAGGGGGAAAATGACACAGATCGGGTGCTGCCACTGAAAAATCTCTTCTCCTTTGTTGACACACCACATGCTTTGTGTCATTGAGCATGGGCTCTTAAAAGATTGGTCACATTGTGGGTTCCATGGCTTCCATTTTCTTGTCTTCATTTAAAAGAAAAGATCTACATTTCCCTTCAAACTCTTTCCAGTAGACTGCAAGAAAGAACAAGACCCATGCACAAGTTACTCACATTTAGTTTTATGCCACTGGTGAATTTGCTGAACATGCCTGTCTGGAAAATGGGCTCAGAATACAGGTGTTTCAGTCAAAAGAGGAGATACAAGATGGTTCTTTTGATAGTTTCATGGCTTGTTGCATCACTGACATCTGATCTTATGCCACTGCTGGGCATGACTGTTCAACAAACTTGTCATTTTGGTGTATATGTATATTTTTTGGAACACAGGTTTTTTAACAGATAGTAGAAAATGGTTCCTTTGCATGGCTTGTGGCACCACTTCTGTCTAGTCTTTTTGTGGGTGATGGTTTTGGTGGACATGGCCGACTCGGAAGCTGGAGTTCTAGGATATTTTGTTGTGCTTTGGATGGTTTCTGGGCATTAAGGAGTTAATAAAAGTGTAATATTTCAAATATTTCAGTTGTAAGATTTTGTTCTCAAGTGTCTTCACCACATCCCAATGCTTTTGGCATCATTCTTCTCAAAATGGCCTGTATCCTTCTATGCCGGGTTTCACCAAGTATTAAGAAATTGTTAACTTCTGCGCTTTACAACTGAAGTAGAGATCTCTGCTCAGGAAGCAGGAAGTTGAAAAAAGACGGAGACTATTTGCAAGGATGAACTGGGAGCCCTGGCCTTCGTCTCCTCGGAGGAGGGCGTAGACTTCTTGGCTGATGCCTGGGAGGGTCTCTCTCAAAGGACGGTGTGACCAGTTGTGCTTCTTCTCCTTCCAGACTGGTATGACAGCTTCCCCAGTCTGTGAAAGTGCCCTGTCACTTCACACAGCACTGCCTTCCCTTCTAAAACACCACCTTTGTGTAAAAAAAAGGGAGAAGCCTTTCAGTGGTTGGTTAGAACCGCTTTAATGAGCAATGGTAGTGTGGTTCTATTTGGTTATAACTACTGTATGTCATTCAGCTGAATCAAAATTTCATAAGAAATATAATCTTTATTAAAATAACAAACAGAACAAAGAATTGGGATTCATAGGTATGTCAAGAGCTCAAACAGTTCTTCAGAAACCGTTTAGACCAGTGGTTCTCAACCTGTGGGTCCTCAGATGTTTTTGGACTTCAGCTCCCAGGAGCCATGAGCATTGACCATAGTGGCTGGGGCCTCTGGGAGCTGAAGTCCAAAAACATCTGGGGACCCATAGGTTGAGAACCACTGGTTTAGACAGTTTCCTTGTATCTTCACACCAGCGTGAAAGCAAAGGTATCACAAACAACCCTTTGGTAACGCTCTTGCCTAAGGGTTCAACTCCCAAATATAGGTCACCCTTTCTGAGCAGATTTGCAGGGTCTCTGTCAAAGGATGGCTTTTTAACTTTCCTCACTGTCCATGTGCCTCTTACTGTTGCATCAGGGCTAGATGAAACCATGATATTGATCTGTTATTCTCAACCCCATCCAGTTCCTGGAACTCTTTCTAAATTCTCAGAGAATGGCAACTGCTCAGAGCCACCAGCCTATCCGAGCAGATTGCCAAATACCCTCCCAATTTTGTGGGTGCAGCTCACACAGGAGAGCCCATTGGCTCAGGAGGACCTGCTGCTTGTAACAGTCCCAGGTGGACAAGGTGAAGTGATGGGCCTACAGTCATCCCCCACATTCTCTAGGGTTAGGGGCACAGGACCCTCTTTGAAAGTGGAAAAACTGAATAACTTAGGCTCTCCTAAACCATATTTAACATACAAAAACGTATGATCCCCATATTCAACCCACTATGGATTCCTTTGAGGCATCAGGGTTCCTTCAGGCAGAAGTGGGGGGCTGGTGGGGCTGACTGCCACCTCCACTGCTGCCCCACACCATTTTTAAGAGGGACTTACAAGCCTTGTTCGCAGTTTCTCAGTCTCAAGAGGCTTGCAGTCCCTATTAAAAACGGCATAGGGACGCAGCAGAGGTGACAGGAAATAATCTGTGAATAACCAAATCTACAATTGTGGAGGGCTGATTGTATTTTATTTTATTTATTGTATTTATATGTTGCCTTTTCTCCTAAAGTGGGACCAAAGACAGCTTCCGAAAAAGCTTAAAAACGTTAAAAAAAATTAACATAAAACTTAACAATTGTTCTTTAAAAAACAGTTTAATAAAAGCTCCCCTGCTCATACATTAAAAGTCTGCTTGAAAAGAAATGTTTGCTTGCCAGTGTGTAGGGCCCCACTTTGGGGGCCTCTGAAATCAATATAGTTTGGATGGGCACCATACCTAATTGGCACTCTATTGGTTTGGCAACTGTATTCATTGGCTCTGATGTCAGAATCAAACCTGAGAGGCGACAGAGAGGTCAAACTGATGGGGGAAATTCCAACTGTGAAAGGCAGGTCAGCCCAAAACTCCCTCCAAGTAAAACTGAGTCATTTGTCAGGCAAATAAATGCCATCCCTGTGGGTAATAGGCTTAAGTAGAAGCTGGAATTTTCCAGGGATCCCAACCGTGAGAAGCCCACCAAGACACTGACTGACAGATATCTGTCTCTTGTACAGCTAGACTCCTTCCTCTTTCCTGACAGCACCCACAATAGACAGCTATTACAACACCCATCATGTCTTGGCCAATCAACCACTAAGCCCATCAACAGGTGAAAGACCCGTTGTCCACAACAGGTTCCTTCTGTCCTGCATCTGGATCCTCCACTGCCAGAGGCTGTTTTGGGGGTACAAATATCCCTGATTTCAGGATGCCCGGGGCAGTCTCTCGATGGTCTACCCCTCACTCTGTCCGTCTGGCTCCCGAATGAGAACTGTCCTTAGGTCCTACCTAAGCCAAAATACATTTCTGCTCTACATTGCTCTTCTGGACTGGTAATTACAAATCCCCCCAAAACCCTCGGCCTCCCCATCCACAATTTTTTTCTTCCCTTTCTCCTTCAGTTAGCTCTTGTGTGAATGTTTGACTCTGTGTATCTTGTGTGTATGCATGAATAAATTCCCCTCAATAAAAACACATTTTAGCTTACTTTTGAACCTTTGGGTTCTTTTCCTGCGTGAGCCTGCAAACATTGGTAGAAAGGTCTTGTTAAGTTACCCACCTCTCGCAAGCCTCCTCTTTGAGCTAATTCATTCCCCACTTTGGCATTGCGGGGTGGCCCTTGTGACACCTACGTTTTGGGGTAACAAGTGAAAGGAAAGCAGGGGGGGCAGTCTACCTTCCTGAGGAAGGGAGTTCCAGAGGTTGGGAGCAGCCACTGAGAAAGCTCTTCCCCCAGTCCCTCACCAGGAGAGCCTGGGAGGGTAGTGGGACTGAGAGAAAGCCTTCCCCTGCAGATTTTAGAGCTCTAGCAGAATCATAAGAGATACGGTCTTTCAAATAGTGTGTAACTAAGCTGTATAGCAAACAATATATTTTTAGTATATTCTTATAAATTTTAGATTCAGCTGAATGATATATAGTAGTTACAACCAAACAGAACCACATATTACTATAGAACTCTCAAGAAATTCTACATCTCCATTGAAAGGCCTCACCCTTTTTACATGAAGGGGGTATTTTAAAGCAGAAGGCATTGCTGAGAGAAGTGACAGGATGCTTTCTCAGACTGGGGAAGCTACCGTCTGTTACCCTGATTTCTGGGGTCCCTTGGGGGACACCTCAATGTGCTCCACGTGATGGGGAATGGAAACTAGCCAGAGCACAAGTAATAGCAATGTGAGAGGCAGGGTAACCTAGCTGGGTCTTTTTACCCAGTTTTTACGGGGTCAGGCCAAGCCTAAAACCAAACAAAAAATATCCAATAAGTGATTTTATTGAATGCAAGTCTCACGCACCCACGCAATCACTCACACACTCACTCAAAACCTATTAAGAAGCAAAAGAGAGGAAACTGCATAGGGGAATATTGAAGGGGTGTAGCTGGGGTGATACTGCACCTTTGTCCTGAAGTCCTGGGTGCAGGAAAAACAGCAGAGAAGTGAGGCTCAGCACGGAGAGGGCTGAGGGGATCACTCAACAGATGGAGCAACGGTCTGCTGGGATGACCAGGTGCGATCCAAAGAACTGCTCAAAAACTGGGACGATTTGTAGGGGGAAAAGTACCTGGAGGACTAATCCTTTCCCGGGGAGAACAACGGGTGTTGGAGCGATAACGAAGCTCCACCATGTTAATTTCCTTTGTGAGATGGGATTGCAAGGTGTTGCCAAAGTCTCAGGATCTTCGACTGTGTTAGTTTGTGGTGTGACTTCATGTAAATGGTCCTCTCCTGATGGGATATTTGCTCAACTTGGGGCAGACACGCTAATCCCCTCAAGTTGGTGTCTCGGGGCTGAGCACCCTTTGTTTATTGTGGGTTTACCTATCTTGAGGTCTCCTGGGGCTACATGACTGGGGATTTTACTGGCCTGACCTAGTTTTTGGTCTTTTACCATTGCTGCCTGCCTATGTGCCCCTTCCGGGGGCCTCTCTGGCACACAGAATCATATTTTAATATCAAAATTGTAGACCCTGGGATAGGGTTTCTCCAGTGGAGTAAGGCATACCAGTATGAGAGGAAAAACAGGAGGCCTGGTCACACCACAGACCTCCTGTCGAGGCCCCCACCTTTGATTTTCCATTTGCCAGTTTGTATTTTCTTTTCTCCCTCCTTGAGAACTTACTATGAGGCTCATAATTGAGGACTTGAATTTTCTGTGACCCCTTACTTGTCATTTGTTATTGTTGCATGCTTTCATTTCCAACTTACGGCCGGTTTTTTCCGGGTTTTTTTGTATCCGTGTTAATGTGCGCTCTCAATCCATACGTCTTATGCTTGATCCGGTTTAGCACGGGTTCAGAGATCCACACGTTGCCATCCTGACCACTCCTGCTATTAGCATAAACTCGCCCACTATGGCTGTGATAGGCTGCTTTCGATTTAAAAAAAAAATTGCGCGTTGCATCAGTACGTACATGCGCCAGTACGTACATGCGCACGCACGCACATATGCAAAGCCACCAAGGTCCTCCCCCAACGCCTCCTGCCTCCAGCCGCCACCCCCCACTTCGGGCTAGTGCGTTGGTCGGTGCCGGCCGTTGTGCTTCCTGCTTCGCCGATTTTCTGGCTTGTTCGTGGCTTTGCGATGGAGGACGAGGTTCTCAATGACCTGGTCAGGTTCCTGGGGCCCTTTGTCACGGTTCTGGGTGTAGTGGTGGCCACCATGCAAGAACAGTGGGCCAGAGATCAAGTGAGGAGATCCAGGCTCTATCGTGACCATGAAGAGGAGGACGTTTTCTATGCACCCCTTCTGAGAGGATACTCGCAGCGTCTCCGACGCCCCAGAAGGTGGTGGGTCAGGGAGAGGATGCGGAGGACATGGTGGGCCGAGGAGGTGCTTGCTAAATGGGACGACGACCAGTGGCTCTACCGCTTTCGTATGACGAAAGCCACCCTCTTCGAGATCGCTGACCGTCTGCATCCCACACTTGAGAGAAAAGCCACAGAAATGCGCCAACCCATATCTGTGGAGGAGAGAGTGGCGATTACTGTGTGGTGATTGACAATGCCGCTTATATATCGCAAAATAGCGAACACCTTCGGCTTGAGGATCTCCACAGTTGCTGTGATTGTCGTTGAGGTGTGTCTGGCGATAGAGCAGGTCCTCCTGTCATCCACCGTTTCCTTTGGAGACTATCGCAGAGTGAGTACTCTACATCCGTAGCTTCTCCCTGCCAAGGTCATGCCACGCGCGTGGTCATCCGCGCCCCTCCGTCCCCCCTCCCCACCTCCATCCACCCTTCCCCCCTCCCCCCTCCCTCCCTCCCCCGCACACCAACGTCCCCCAGTGACACTATCTCAGCCCAAATCGGTCTGGTCACCATCCCTGCACTGACCATGCCACGCGCGCGGCCATCCACGCCCCTCCGTCCCCCCTCCCCACCTCCATCCACCCTTCTCCCCTCCCTCCCTCTCTCCCTCCCCCCCGCACACCAACGTCCCCCAGTGACACTATCTCAGCCTACAGAGTACTTTGAAAGGAGTAATGTTTGTTTTTTGTGTTGCCACCCATTGCAGGTCATGGATGGATTCAATCGCATGGGATTTCCCCAATGCATCGGTGCGGTTGACGGTACACACATTCCTGTGCGGCCACCAAAAGGAAGAGGGGAAGAGTTCATAAACCGCAAGAGCTCCTTCTCCATTCTCCTGCAGGGGATGGTGGACCATGAAGGACGGTTTTTGGATATTTTCCTTGGCTTTACAGGCAGAACAGAACAGGCTGTGGTACTCTCATGCTGGAACTCCCTGGAACGCATTTCCCTGTTGAGCTCCTGCTGCTCCCATATGAGATCCATAGTAGCTATGGTAGCAGCGGGCAGGTTCTCACTACGGCCCGCTACAGTGGTCCTATGGCGCGACATGCGTAGTCTGGACCGGGGAGACAAGCCCGCGGCGGTAGTGCTGCGTGTCACCTCTGGTGTACCGTTGCTTGCCTCATCTAGGGAGATTGAAAGCAAAACAGAAGTAGCATTGTACTGGTTAATGGGAAGTGATTTTTGGGAAGTGACAGAAATGTAACATAGTATTTGACAGTGACATTCCTGTGAGGGCCTCACAAAACTGCATGCCGGGCAGCAACAGAATCAATTACATCTCTCATCGTACATAGCATCTCACTGAGGAGTGACAGCTACAGCGAATACCTAACTTAAGGAAAAATGTGGGCAGGGAGAAGGGATGCAACAGAAACTGTGCATGTAAACAATTATATGTCTAAAGTCATGATTCCTGCTCATTCGTAAGACACCAGACTTGACTGTTGTGCAAAAGGTCCAGCAGGAAGGTTCCTGTACCTTCCGGGCAGCACACCTCTAGTGCTAAGGTGACAAGGTGTGGAGTAAGGGTGGTGGTTAAAAACTCACCTGTACCAGTGGTGCTGTCATTTTCTGCTCTAGATGTTCCAGGATGAACTGGCGTGTTGCTGGTGTGGCGTACTGCCTGCATTGGGGGATAGGTTCCGAGGTGTGAAAGAACAGTTCTGCTGAGAATGCATTCTGCATGGCTCCTGGCGGCCCCCCTTCCTGCCGTTAACCCCCCCATTGACCTATACACATTGATATCCAGCTGGAAGGGACCAGGCACATACTGCACCATTTGCATGCTCCCACACCGTTAGCATACCCAGAGACCCACAGGAATCAAAGAGTTCAGACAACTTGTTTTGTGGAGCAAAACGATTTGCTATTAAAACAGGAATTTCGAGGTAGCATGCACATTGCCAAAGCATTCTTTCAGAGGGCAACGAGTTGATGCCCAGCTTCATAGCAGCCATGCCCAAGCATTATTGCGACCCAGGGAGATATAGCGAAGCTTATACGTTTGTTGCCACACTAACAACCTGCCTTACCTGATGTCTCTGCATCAGAGGTATCCTGGGAATCCTCAAAAAGCTCCTGGCTATGGGCACGCTCTGGAGCACAAAAAGGGAAACGAATGGGTGGAATTTTCATGCATAGATGAGTTAGTGATACAAAACTAAAATGAGGGTACCCCTTTTAACATTCATACCTTCTGATGCTGCAGCCTCCTCCACTCCGTGATCCCCGTCCTCTGCAATCTGCAAGCTTGCGATGACCCTTGGTGGGTGTGCACCCGCGTCACCACCCAAAATTCGAGATAGCTCCTCAAAGTAAGGACAGGTAACCCAGGGGACAAGCCTGTCCTTTTATTTGCAGCGACCGCATGACGGTAGTCCAGCTGCAGCCGTTTAGTTTTCGTGCAGCACGTGCAGCTGTGCCTCTTGTACCCTCTTCTTGCCATTTCCCTGGCTATTTCTTCAAATATTTTGATATTCCAGCAGCTCTCCTGAAGATCTGCCTGGTACTTCTGTTCGCCCCACACTTCAAGGAGATCCTTTACCTCGGAGTGTCGCCACGCGACCCCCTGCCTTTGCCCTGCTCTCCTGGGTTGAAATCTCCCTCTCCAGGGCTAGACACATTTCCCTGGCTTGCATCTTGGGTCTCCAGTCCACCTTTAACAAAACTCTCCGCAAAGTTTGGCTGACCACGAGGTTGCTAGTTCCAAGTAATGGCTTCCTCCTAGGTCGCCCAGCTCAGTTCTCTTCCGGCGACGCTTCGCACATGCGCAGCAGCCACAGGGACTTCATGCCCACGGAACCCCACAGAAAGGCGGTGGAACTGCAGCTCTGTGGCATGTAGAGGCAGGGGCAGCTAGGAGGCAGGTAGAGGTAGAGCGTGAGAGTTTCTAGATTTATTACTTTTTATCCTTTTATTACCCTGCTGTACCTTTATCCCCATTGTCATCCTAGCACTATTCCCTTCTGTCCCATCCACCAACTTTTTCCTCCATCCCTCCGTGGCTGACACCCTTTTGTTAATTGGTAGGTTTTGCTGACAGGTGAAGATAGAGGTCCCCCCCTGCCCCCGTTGGTTTGACATTAGAGCTGGGAAATGGGGGGAGATAGCTAGGAGGACAATTAGGTAGGTAGATATATTTTATTTTTGCTTTGTGGGATAATAGGTAGCTGAATAGATAGATAGATAGATAGATAGATAGATAGATAGATGAATAGATAGAGCTTTACAGATAGGAACGTAGATAGATAGATAGATAGATAGATAGATAGGTCATAGAGGATAGCTAGATAGGTAGATAGAGGATAGATAGATAGATAGATAGATAGATAGATAGATAGATAGATAGATAGAAGATGGATAGATCGATAGATAGGTAAATAGAGGATAGATAGATAGATAGATAGATAGATAGATAGGAGTATAAAGGTAGATGCATATCTATATATATATAGACAGAGAGAGAGAGAGAGAGGGAGCGTGAGGGTCCTCTGGGGTGATTTTGAAGCCAGGGAGATGCTGGCTATGGTCGAGTGGTGCAGAGGTGATCTACTACTCCGTAGTACAAATGCCCCCGAATAGGGAATGCTACGAGACCATTGCAAGGGGGTTGTCACGGCAGGGGTTTGACAGAACGCCCGTGCAGGTCAACTCCAAATTCAAAGCCATTAAGGCGGCGTTCTATGACTGCATGGAACACTTCAATGGCCACCCACCTCATGCAGCGAAGCCTCCCTACTTGGCACCATGCTGCGGCTGTGGAAGTCTGCCAGGCGCCCCTCCTGGCGTGGCCGCAGAAGAGGACGTGAGTAGCCTTGACAACCCCTCCCCAATGAACAAGTGATGGTCAATCAAACGGTGGGGGGTTCCTGGTTCCCCCATTATGTAAGCACACACTGACAACAGCATGTGCCACTTCCCAGGTGCCAGACGCCGTGCGACCCGGCAAGATTTTAATGACGGGACCCAGAGAGAAGGCAAGTGCAATACCTCCAGTTGTAATGAAATTTCCAGCCCTGTCCCTATGTATGCAAACACGTGGGGAACAGGTGTGTTTTACCAAAGGTCTGTCCGCTGTTTTGCAAAGGTTAAGAGCTTTGCTGTTTCCTGTTTCTCCAGAGCCAGAAACAATCCTGCTGGGCCCGGGGAGGAAAGTGATGGTGGAGGTGCTGGGGAAGATATAGGGTGAAAACATACGCAACAGCTTTGGCGTGAAAACTTTATTAACAGCTAGGATGTTGATCTGTTTCCAGGGTAACATTTGTTTCCCGCTTATTTCTATTTCAGCCACGGGCGCACAAGCAGAGAGCCCTGCTTGTTCCTCCCCCGGTCACGGCGATCTGGTGATTGATGTGCCAGGGGAAGAGGAAGCGAGCAGGGCTTGAAGGTACAGTAATCACCTAGTTCGAGAAAAATGCAGAGATTAGACGCCCAATTGTTGACAGGGATGTTGAGCGGTTTTCTTCCTTTCGCAGTTGGCGCAGTGTCCGCAGTGGAGGAACGACAGGAATGTCCGGAAGACATTCCAGGCCCATCATCATGTACAGCTGGCAAGTATCAATAAATTATTCCGTGGAAGGTTGCACAAACGGAGGCCCCCTCCAAGGAGTGGATGGTCACCAATGTCATCTTTTCTTCCCAGGTCCATCTCCCAGGAGCTGAGGTCCCTTGCGGATTCTTTGATGGCGGAGATGACAACGCTGGAAAGGAAAACAGCAAAGATGTGTAAGTTCAACACGGATGGCCATGATGGAAGGTTGGCTACGGTGCTTTCAGTGAGCGTGTCAGCACGGCATCCTAATATCTGTCTCCCACCCACAGATGAGTCTGCACAGAGAAGCCTGCTCGAGGTGTCATCCGCCCTCAATAATTCGTACGCGGAAATAGAAGGAATTACAGGACCTGAAGTCACAGATGAGGAGGAGCAACCTACATCTAATGCTTTGCAACCTTTCTGTTTATGTTTTGCTGGTTTTCTGTTCTGTTGGCTGACAATTTTATCTTATTATTTAATAAAATATATTTCTCCAAGCATTCCTGTAACTTGTCTTCAATGGTTGCATATAACCAGTTCACCCTTGGAAGCAGTCTGCAGTTTGATCTGGATCTGCCCACTGTAGCAAGGCATCACCATACCACATAGGTGTGGAAAGTACTTAAAGATCGTGTGAACAGGCCCCAAATCCCATGCTAACCTAGGATGCTAAGCAGGGTGTGTTAGGATTTAAACTTGGATGGGAGACCACCACTGAAATCCATGGTTTGAAGTAACGTGTATACAGCTTATGGCCTATCCTGCTAGTACTTGAAGCAACTGCTTCTTTTGAAAAAGAAGCCAGGCGACCAGTTTGGGCTGCAGGCTTTTTGGAGAACTGGAAGCCAAGGAGAAGTTCGCCACGGAGTGTTCGTTGTGTGATCCCTCTCTCAGCCTCGAAGGATGGGCCACCGGGGAATTCACCTGCGAGCAAATCGTGGGTTTTGGGGAGGCTTGTGTACACAAAGCAGATGGTCATCTTTCTGTCTGGAGCACCCCACTCTCACCCCCCTCCTCCCCATCCTGTAGGACCGGCGTCCCTGTCGTGGCCCCCACCAACCGCCCACCAATCAGGGCTACACTTTTTGTTGGAGCAAGGGATGTCAGTCGGGTCACACTCTCTCGGCCTCAAGTGAGGGGCCAAGTGACACCCACTGCAAATCAATCACGCCGTTCGGGGAGATCTGCAACTGGTCGGGCTGAATGCCTGGAGCGTTCAACCGCGGTACCAATTTTCTGCGCGGTGCGCAGAGTAGTTCGCAGTCCCCCAGCTAGCCACCCCACCACACACATTTTGGTCCATTCTGCCCAATGCAGGACATGGCCCCCTGCCCCGTTTTCCCTCATGTTCTGGGCGTCTCCGGGGAGAGTCATGATAGCCCCACAGCGCTTTTTCAACGTGAAGGCGACATTCACTTAATTCTTTTGACGGCGAGGCTTTCCGTGGCCCCCCTTGCCCCCTGGCTCACACATCCGCGGTTTGTGGTGGGTTGTGAAATGGCGGTGTCACTAGAGAGGCGACTTCCAAGAAATTCCCCCCACCCCCACCCCGAATAGCCCACACCAGATGAAAGCAATAAATCCACAGTCCCCTGAAGCTCCAACATCCCCACGGAAACATCAAAAGGCGATTTTAAGATGGACAGTAAAGAAATAGGTCCAATTCAGCGTACCTGCAATGCTTTTTTTCCTGCTGTGGGCTCTCGCTTAGCGAGGATTAAAAAATGGCGCCGTCCAGCTCTTTGTGGGGCGGGCCAACTGCCAACCTCTCCACGCCCACAGCCGCCCTGTTCATCTCAGGGGCGAATCAGCGCGAATCTGCACTTCCACGCAAGTGAGCAAGCACGTGATTGTGCAGCTCAGGGGGAAAAGAAACACATTTTTTCCGGTTTTTAAAAAGCATGTGCGAGCACAGTTGGGAGGCGTTTCTGAGCGGATTGAGGTGTGGAACTGAAAAATTAAAGACGACTCTGCGCATTCTAAGGTATGGAAGACCTCCGTCAGATATCGCGCTACAATGCGCTAAAACGTTTTATTACCCCCGTGTGGAAAGGGTCTCTGTTTTACTATATAAGCGTGAAGTTTTGTTGGACCGCATTAATGAGTTTCTCTATTGGTTACTCTGTATATATTTAATGCCATCGTTCTTTCCATATCTCGCACACGTTGGACCTTAAGTTTTAAATTAACCTCAGCTGCATTGTTACGACCACAAAATACATTGTACTCCACTGAGAAAGACCTAAGTTGAAATATGTGGGTTTTTTCCCCTTAAAACACAGAAATATAGCTTGTGGTGGTATGATTTTGCTGTAGCTTTGCATTAGGGTGATGTTTAGTTCTTGGTGTTGGTTTTTTGTGTTACAAACTTCCTGTTGTCTCTTTTTTTATATATAAATCATTTTATTCAAATTTCACAAATAAAACAATCAAATGTTATTGTTATTTCACATGAATTATTTCTTGATTCTTCCAAACTGATTGAGATTTCATTTTCAATGTCTCTTAACATGCTTATATCTTTGTACTACATTTTACAGCTGTTTTTACATGTTGGTTCTTGCATTTCATTCTCCATATTCCAGCTTCATGATATCTACCATATCCACCATGAATTACAGATTTCTATCAAGCGATACCCAGCAATTACCTACAATTTGCCATTCTTTCTGAATTTCGTCATCTGATTTCCCTTTTAATCTTTGAGAGACTGTATCAGCGTTTTTGTTTTCAATAAAAGTTCCCCACCATTGCTCTGTTGTAGGTGTTTGCTGCGTTTTCCATAACTTTGCATATTCAATACGTGTAGTTGTTATCACATATAATATTCTCCCATATTTCTTTATATTGGTACCTTCTAATAAATCTGTCATATTTAACAAGTACATTTCCAGTGTCATAGCAAACTGTAATTTCATTACTACACAAATTTTGTTATGTATTTCAGTCCAGTATTTCTTAACCTTTGGACATGTCCACCACATATGATATATTGTACCAACCTCTTTCTGACATTTCCAACAAAGTCCAGTACCTGTATTATAAATCTTTTTTAATTTATCTGGTGTCATGTAAAAACTTCCTATTGTCTCTTTTTATGTTGACGTGTTTGTCACCTCCCAGTTCTCTTTATATTCCCAAAGGCTTTTTGCAAAGTGGCTGTCTCCCTGAAACCTACAAGCAGGACAAATATGAGTCGAGCAAGCCCTTCCCGCTTGTGGCCCTTGTTTGTGGCAAAGAAAGTTCAGCCAGACCCCAGTCCTCACTTTCAGGGGCTTTGTGTGGTGGCCCACCGTAATGGGCTGTCACACAAAAACAGAGATGAGCTCTCAGCCCCAGTAACAAACTACTTCACACAATAGGATTAAAATACTTTAGACACTCTTGATTAAAAGATGAAACTCTGGAAATCAACCAAGGAACACTCAATGCCTGAAAAAAAGCCTTGAGGCCTGCCTATGGTAAGACCTGTTAGAAGAGTCAGTTGAACTGTGAAGGAGATAGCCCAGTGTTACTCCGAAGGAGAAACCCTATCCCGGGGTCTACAATTTGGATATTAAAGAGTGATTCTGTGTGCCATAGAGGTCTCCTAAAAGGGCACGTAGGCAGGCATGGTCGAAAGACCAAAAATCAGGTCAGGCCAGTAAAATCCCCAGTCACGTAGCCCCAGGAAACCTCAAGATGTGTAAGCCCACAATAAACAAAGGGTCCTCAACCCCAAGACGCCAACTTGGGATTAGCATGTCTGCCCCAAATTCAGCAAATATTCCATCAGGCGAGGACCATTTACATGAAATCACACCACAAACTGACTGACAGTTTGACACACCACAGCCGAAGATCCTGAGACTTTGGCAACACCCTGCAATCCCATCACACGAAGGAAATTACCATGGTGGAGCTTCGTTATCGCTCCAACACCCATTGTTCTCCCTGGGAAAGGATTAGTCCTCAAGGTACTTTTTCCCCTACAAATTGTCCCAGTTTTTGAGCAGTTCTTTGGATCACTCCCAGTCATCCCAGCAGACCATTTCTCCATCCGTTGAGTGATCCCCTCAGCCCTCTCCGTGCTGAGCCCCACTTCTTCGCTGCCTTTTCAGACCCAGGACTTCAGGAGAAGGTGCAGTATTACCCCAACAACACACCCTTCATGCTCCCTCTGTCTAATTTCCTCTCTTTTACTTCTTAATAGCTCTTGGGTGCATGTGTGCGTGAGTGTGTTGGTGTGTGAGACTTGCATTCAATAAAATCATTTATTGGACATTTTGATTTGGTATTTGGCTTGGCCTGACCCCGTAAAAACTGGGTAAAAAGACCCCACTAGGTTACCCTGCCTCTCGCAGTGCTATTACTTGTGCTCTGGCTAGTTTCCATTTCCCATCATGTGGAGCACGGTGAGGTGTCCCCAGGGGACCCCGAAATTAGGGTAACACCAGCTCACTATGAAGTCATAATAGATGGTTCTGATGGAACTCCATTCTAGATCTTTTATGATCCCTGGGTGGACTCAGCCACCAGTCATCCAAAGGGATTAATCCTTCACCCCTGTGCTGTTTGCTTCAGAGAATACCTGGGTAGGTCCTAGTCCTCAAGCCTCACCTGGAATACAGTGGGCACCACAGTTCAGGAAAGATGTTGACAAGTGGACCATGTCTAGAAGATGATGACCAAAATGGTGAAGGGGCTGGAAACCATGCTATATGAGGAGCGGGTTAGGGAGCTGGGTATGTTTAGCCTGGAGAGTTAAGATGTGACAAGATAGCTGTGTTTAAATATTTGAAAAGATGTCATACAGAGGATGAACCAAACCTGTTTTCTGCTGCTCCAGAGACTAGGACATGGAACAGTGGCTTCAACCTTCAGGAAAAGAGATTCCTTCTAAATATTAGGGAGAACTTCCTGATAGTAAGAGCAGTTTGACAGTGGAATATACTGCGTCAGAGCATGGTAAAATCAGCTTCTTTGGAGGTTTGTTAAACAGAAGTTGGACGACCGTCTGTCAGGAATGCTTTGATGGTATATTCCCACATGGCAGAGGGTTGGACTTGATGGTCCTTGTGGCCTTTTCCAACTCCGTGATTCTATGATCCTTTGTTAAAACAGCATGTTATGCATGCCAGATGAGGCTTCCCCCATCTTCAGTGGGGCCGACTCACCAGAATTGTACATGGGACTGTCACACACTGGCCGAAATGTTATTTGTCTTGGAGGATTCAAATATGTTATCCTCGTTGTTTGGCTTAAGGTTGACTCTATGTTACAGCAACCCTATTACAGGGTTTTCTTGAAAAGATTTATTCGTAGGAGGTTTGCCATTGCCTTTCTCTAAGGCTGAGAGAGTGCGACTCAGTGAGTTTTCATGGCTGAGCAGGGATTTAAATCCTGTTCACCTAGAGCAGTGGTTCTCAACCTGTGGGTCCCCAGATGTTTGTGGACTTCAGCTCCCAGAAGCCCCAGCCACTATGGTCAATGCTCAGGGCTTCTGGGAGCTGAAGTCCACAAACATCTGGGGACCCACAGGTTGAGAACCACTGACCTAGAGTCTCATTCTACCACTGAAACCACTGCATCACACTGGCTCTACAGGTTCAAAGATACCACAAGGAAATGGATGTAAGAAAAAGGCCAGTCCCTGTTGCCTTCCTAGAACTTGCCACACTGTAAAGCAGAGTCTGGAACAGGAAAAGAGTAATAAACTATGGGGTTCTGTAACCCTTTGGCAACTGCCATTCAGAAGTTCCTTTGATGGGTGTGAGAGATGAAGTATACGGCCACTGTGTCTACCCAACCCCTTTCTCTCTCCTTTTCCTGACCTGGCCCATTTCTGCACTAGACTGTTATAGCGCTATCATTCCACTTTCAACATCCTATGGAATCCTGGGGTTTGCAGAACTGCAAACCCCAGGATTCCATAGGATGTTGAAAGTGGGATCATAGCGTTGTAACAGTGTAGTGCGGGAAGAGTCCTGGTTTGGATCCTGGGTATATGCTCCCCTCGCTATGCCTCTGCCCCCTCCCAAAGACAGACAGACAGACAGACAGCACACACACACACACGTTTTGATATTTGCAGTTTTTCCACTCTTGTGAGGGTCATGAGCCCCTAACCCTAGCAAATGTGTGGGGGGGGGTTGACTACCAAAAACATGAACACCTATGATGATGCACCTCAAGGAGGACTTGAAGAAGCGTTCCACCCCCCTGCAAAAATAAAAATAAAAATCATTCATTTTTGTAATAGTAGTGGCACCTCAGAGAGGAGTCAGTTGTTTCTTGTTATCCTTGAGAGTTAGCGTGACAACAGAATCACATGGAGTTGAATGGCATGATATTGACAAGCTGGAGCATGTCCAGAGGAGAACAACCAAAATGGTAATAGGCTTGGACATCTTGCCCTATGAGGAGCGGCTTAGGATGCTGGGTATGTTTAGCCTGGAGAAGAAAAGGTTAGGAGGTGACATGATAACTATGATTAAACATTTGAAGGGATGTCCTATGGAGGATGGAGCAAGCCTGTTTTCTGCTGCTCCAGAGATTAGGACATGGAGCAATGGCTTCACATTTCAGGAAGAGATTCCACCTAAATGTTAGTTCAACAGTGGAATACGCTGCCTCAGAGTGTGGTTGGAGCTCCTTCTTTGGAGGTTTTTAAACAGAGGCTAGATGGCCATCTTTCGGGGATATTTGGATGGTGTATTCCTGCATGGCAGGGGATTGGACTCAATGGCCCATGTGGTCTCTTCCAACTCTATGATTCTATGAAACATAGCCAATTCAACTCCGTGGCAGGGGCAGAGTTAAGATTTTTTAAATACCGTATTTGCTGGATAATAAGACATAGGGTACTGTTTCCCCAGAAAACAGCCTTTGAAAATAGGGTGTGTCTTATACACTGGGTGCATCATTGTGAGCTCTCCTTTCTCCCACCCGCCCTCTCCATGTCAAGACAAAATGCATAAGCAAGGGAGAGGGCCAAAGGGAGACTTCCATGAGACCTCCCCCACCACCCTTCCCCTCCTTTTTGCCTCCATGGGTAGAACTCCCTGCCAAGTCAAAATGCATAGGAAAGAGATGGGGGGTGAAAGGCGCACTTGCGTGAGGATTCACCCCCCCTTTCCCTTCCCCACCGAGGCAAAACAAAGGGAAGGGTGGGGTGAGGGACGCCTCACGTGAGCGTTCCTTTCACCCTCCCTCCCTTTCCTATGCATTTTGTCTCAGTGGGGTACTAAAAAATTTTTCCTGAAAAACACCACTCCAAAAATGGGGTGCATCTAATACGCTGGCAAATACTGTAAATAAAATAAAATAACCTGCAAATAATCAAATCTGCAAGTGCTGAACCTGCAAAAGTGAAGGGCCTATGGTACTACTAGTAGCACCCATGTTACTATTACTAATACCATGACCATTACTGGCCGGCCACTGTGAGAACAGAACGTTGGGCGAGATAAGTTTTTGATCTGATCCACCAGCGTTATGGTCTTACGGACCAAAACTGAAGGAGTCCAAATGTTTAGATATCAGCACTCTGGGTCAGGAATGATAATTATTGACCAGATCCACAGCAAGGGTGTAACTTACCACGTGGGAGGCCTGAGGAAAAAATACAAATGCCCATTCCCAATTACACCTTACCGTCAACATCTTGTCTGTGAGGGTAGTGACTGGGCATGGGGCAGGTGGCAACAGGAACCAGTGGACTCAAGTCAACTAACTCACGCTCAAGTCGCTTCAGCAACTCAACTTGGCAATAAATGACACACTGACTTGACTCGACTTACGACTTGTACATTTTTAGTGACTGACTTGCTGCCTGTGGTTCAGTGACCTAACCCACTCATCCAGAAACTTTATGACTTTGAAACTACATTTCCATCTCTTTTTGCCTATTGGTGATGTGATGATCTCAAGACCAAAGTGTGGGTACAATTCTTGGAGGGGAACCGCAAACACATTAGACAAATGGGATTGAGGTCTGCCTGGCAGCCTGTCTCCACTGCACATTGGAGGAGGCTTTTAAAACTTTTCCTAATAGAAGAAGGCAAGACTCATCCTCAGAGCACAGGGCACATTTCTCAGAGGGGAACAGCAAATATTTTAGGCAAGAGGCTTGAGGAGGAAGTCTCCTTCCTTCTAAAGATTTAGAAGGGAGTAAGAAGGATCCTATTCCCCATTTCTGAAACCGCAGACACATTGCCTCCATCATACAAACCACAACACTTCTTTTTTGTTAAAGTTGGCTCCCATACCCAAGACTTGGCTTGAGACTTGACTTGAAAGTACCTTGCACGGACCTGAGACTCAACTTGAGACCTGAAGATAGAGATTTGAGGTTTGGAGTAAAGGACTTAAATACACCACTGGTAGGAGCCTCCCACTGGCTGGGAGCCCATGGGGCGAGCCACCCTCAAGTCCAATGGTAACGATGCTCCCATTCAGAAAGGTGTTATCATAGGTCAGGATTCTTCCTAAAGGAAGCCTTGTACAGAGGACACAAACTGCCATCTATTTATTACAAAAGAACTACATACAGTAACACATGGAAAAAAAACCATTTTACTTCTTCACCAGTGATTGTAATTTCAGAGGAGTTTTCTCCCCATGGTTCTTCTTTCACCTGCTTCTCACTTCTATGCCCTAAATGCCATGGCCTCTGCCCAAACCACACTTTGATTTTACTCCTATGTCACACATGCCCAAATCAATAAGAAACCTTGACTTGTCTTGGATTTAGCTTCAGCAGGTCACAGGAACAATACTGATTTTTGTTCCCAGGGCCTGAAGACTGTATGGCTTCTCTCCTAGTTGCTGTTGTTTTTTTCCATACACAGTAAGAACAGATAAATTACTTAGCTGATTTTTTTATTTACTGCCCTCTCAATGGAATTCTAATTATGTTCAGTCTGATTTAGTCACTGCACAGAAAGTTCAGAATCTCTCTTTGCATGGAATCTTTCATGATCAACTACGTCAGACCTGATAATAATGTCTCCTTGCTCTCCCCACCCCCAGCCAGAAGAGATTTACGTCTTTGGGCCCTCCCCCTCTTTGTGGGTTCTTTTATGGACCACAAGGTGTGCACTGCAGGTAAAGCACCTCCCACAGGTGAGGCACGTGTACGGTTTCTCTCCTGTGTGGATTCTCTGGTGTTGCATAAGGTGCGCACTCTGGCTGAAGCTTTTCCCACAGGTCCCACACTTGTATGGCTTCTCGCCCGTGTGGGTTCTTTCATGCTTCACCACGTCTGAACTGGTGGTGAAGCTTTTGCCACACAGGGAACATTTATAAGGCTTCTCCCCTGTGTGGATTCTTTTGTGTTTGACAAGGTCCGAGCTGGAACGGAAGCTCTTCCCACACGCTGGGCACTTGCACGGCTTCTCTCCTGTGTGAGTTCTCTCGTGTTGTGTAAGGATCATGCTCTGACTGAAGCTTTTGCCACAGTAGGAGCATTTGTACGGTCTCTCACCTGTGTGGCTTCTCTGGTGTTTCACCAGGCCTGAGTTTGAAGCAAAACTTTCCCCACAGGTTAGGCAGGTATAGGGCTTCTCCCCCGTGTGGGTTCTCTCGTGCTGAATCAGGTTCGAGCTCCGCTTGAAACTTTTCTCACAGAGAGAGCAATTATACGGTTTTTCTTCTGTGTGAGTCTTCTTATGGTTGACAAAGTTTGAACTGGTTGTGAACCTTTTGCCACAATCAGGGCACTGGTATGGTCTCTCTCCAGTGTGGGTTCTTTGATGAGTCATAAGATGTGCATTGGAACAGAAGCTTTTCCCACACAAGAAACATTTATATGGCTTTTCTGCTGTATGGAACCTTTCATGAACAATAAGATAGGATCGTTGATTGAATCTCTTTTCACAGACGGAGCACTGGTACGGTTTCTCCCCTGTGTGGATCCTCTCATGTTTAACAAGATCTGAACTCTGGTGAAAGCTTCTCCCACAGTCAGAGCACTTGTACGGTTTCTCTCCCGAGTGGTTTCTTTTCTGATGGCTGATGAGGCTAGAGATGCTGCAGAAACTTTTCCCACAGTCAGAACATATATAGGAAGTCCCTTCAACAGAGCCACCCTCCTGTAGGCCTGGGATCATCCCCGGTGGCCCCTCTGGTCTGCACTGAATCTCACAGATTCGTTCCACTTCGTGGAATCTAGAAATGTCTTCCACATTTCCTAATACTGCCTCACATGGTTCCATGTGCTCTGGACTTTTTGGTTCAGTCACTTCCTCTATTTCACTCATCTGCTCACCAATGCCTGAAATTTTAAGAAAAAGGAGAGGGGAGGGGGAAAGACAAATCAAAACAAAAATCAATCTCTATTCTGAGTTAGAGAGCCCGTGGCCCTCTAGGTGTGGTTTGTAACTACAAATCCCATCATCCCCAGGTTGCATGGTTCTTCCCCTCAGCTAAATTCTTTAGTAACTCTTAAGTTCTGTCATCTTCCTGATTGTGGTTCTTGAAAAATATTTTCTTTCTCCTTTTTTGGGGGGGCAACTTTTTAGGAGGAAATCCCAGCTTCCAACCAGGCATTTTCCCACCCCTAGAATGTCTCTGGCATTCTTACAAAAGACCAAGAGGAATGGGGTAGACCTGGAGCACATACTTTGCTTTCCACATGGCCAATCAAACCGACTTTTAAATTACAGTATCCCCCCCTAATCTGCGAGGGATACATTTCAAGCCCCCCACATGAATGTCTGAAGCCATGGACAATACCCAATAGTATGATTTGTTGCTGTTTTTGTTGTATGCCTTCAAATCATTTCCAACTTATGACAACCCTATCATGGGGTTTTCTGCGGCTGAGAGTGTATGACATGCCTAAGGTCACCCAGTGGGATTCCATGGCTGGGCAGGGAATCAAACCCGGGTCCATAGCTTGACACTCAAACAACTATAGCATGCTGGCTCTACTTGTTGTAATAGTTTTTTTATAGTATGATAACCCTATCTAAATACCTTGAAGGGATGTTATCTCTCTATAGTCCCTGCAAAGCTAGAGAGCTACTTCTGGTGACGCCAGAGTGGTTTCTTGTGGTGATACTGGCAAAGGGGTGGTTAAAGTGGAAAGGGGGCAGGCAGGCAGGGGTCAGATGACAAGACCCAGAGCAGACCATGTGGTGCCATCTCCTCGACAGCTGGGGACAGAACGAGGCAAAGGGTAGGAGAGAGGAAGGTGAGTCTGTGAGGGAAGAGGATGGAGGCACCCGGCCGTGGGGACCCTGCCTGGAGGAGTTGTGGGTTTCACAGGGCCAGCTTTCACTGCCCCTTTCCGGTGCTTCAAAACAATCCCTGCCCGCTCCCCCAGTATACTCCAGGCATACGGGAAGCCATTTTTCATTTAGTATTTTTGGACCACAGTTGACTGCTGGTAACTAAAACCCCAGATAAAGGGGGAGACTATAGTAACAAAGGGCATTTCCGCACTACACTGTTATAGTGCGATTACTCCACTTTCAACATCCTGTGGAATCCTGGGGTTTGCAGTTCAGGAGGGGCATGTAGACTTGTTAGCCAGAGAGCACTTTGACCCCAGGAAATTACAAATCCCAGAATTCCACATGATGTTGAAAGTGGAACAATAACACCATAACAGTGTAGTGTAGCAATGGCCAAAAAGGGGGAAGAAAGCCAGCCAGCCAGCTAGACCTGTTCCTTGTATAGAAGTTTGGTAGTGCCGTGGGAAGACAGAGGGGTGCATCCAAGGCAGAGTGGAAACACAGTCTTTAATTTGAGGAATGTACATTTGGTCTGGGTTTTTCAGGAAGAATATTTGTGTGTGTTGCTTGGGTTTTTGTTTAGAGTGGTCAGAATGAAAACTGGAGATAAATGATGAATTATGTAGAAAAGGGAAATTCAGCAGGTGTGCCGTCTACAGCCTGGAAACCCTCGTTTTTATAAATTTGGTGAGGAGTGTGGGGTCTGTCTGGATTGTGAGTTTGGAAGGAGAGGTTCCAGTGTGGGCATGCTGAGGAAGGTTTGAATCCTCTGTTTTCCTTCTGGGGAATGGATCTTTTGATAATATCAAACATGTGCTTTGGTACTTGGAATTCACACTCAAACATGTCATTTGGCACAAAGCTTGGAAAAAGTGGCTGAGGGATTCTGGAAGTTGTAGGCCCTAAAAATAATTTTTCCAAGCTCTGAGCAACTCAGACCTACGCACCCTCTGCTTTCTGATCAACGTCTTGGGCATGGAACTTGTCTTTTGCAACTAGCTGGGCACCCCTTTTGTGGTGGTGTCCACAACTGCTTCTCAAATTTTAAGATGTGACCAGAGGCCTCAGAACCCCCGTCTTCTCTTATATAGCAGTGTTTTCTTGGGGTTCGATGGTACAAATATCCCTCCTGTTTTCTGTTACCTGATCCTTTTTAACTGGAGATGCCAAGGACTGAAGCTATCTGCATTGAAAGTTGTGTGCTCTTCCACTGATCCTCAGTTTCACCTGCTGGCAGAGAAATAAATAATACTTACTATAAGCATATTTATAGCAGCCACCCAACATATTCCCAAGGCAGTTTGCAAAAAAAAGAAAAGAAAATTCAAAGTAAAATTCAGAACAAGTAAGAGCAGATAACGACATAAGAAGAGACCTGCTAGATCAAACCAAAGGTCTCTCCAGTCCAGCATTCTGTTCACACAATTAAAAGCCACCAAATATTTGGATGGGGGGTATTACTGAGCATTGGTTTATTTATATCCTGCCTTCTTCCCAATGTTGGAAATTGAGGTATGTGCCTGTCTGACTTGCTTGCTTTCCAGTATGAAACAATCAGCAGGATTTAAAATGAATTGAAAATGCTCAAGGAAAAGAAAGGTCTTTTCTTGGTGTTGAAAGCACAGAAAAGCAGGTGCCAGTCAAGCCTCCCTGGGAAGAGCTTCCAGTAATATAGGAAGCCACCACTAAGAAGTCTCCCCCACCAGTAGCCACTCTATCCCATGTACACATCACCCTATATCTTTGGTTCTTAACCTCGGGTCTGTGGATGCCCAAGGGGTCATGATGTCCTCACAAGGGGTCCACGAAGGCTTGAAGAAATGTTATGGGCTTTTACAGTTAAAATAGGAAGGAAGGGGAGAGGGAGGGAGAGGGGAAGACAGATGGTCACACATTAATTTCAAAGAGTAGTATTCTTTTGCTTGTGTCTCATTTGTTCTCTGCCGCTCCAGAGACTAGGGCAAGGAGCAATGGATTCAAGCTGCAGGAAAGGAGATTCCACTTGAACCTCAGGAAGAACCTCTTGATGGTCGGAGCTGCCCGGCAGTGGAAGATGCTGCCTCCATGGAGTGTGGTGGAGTCTCCTTCTTTGGAGGTTTTTAAGCGGAGGCTGGATGGGCATCTGTTGGGAATGCTTTGATGGGTGTTCCTACATTGCAGGGGTTGGACTGGATGGCCCTTGTGGTCTCTTCCAACTCTATGATTCTATGATTTATGCAAAGTTTCATTATAATATCTCAGGATCCCAAAAGTGATGAAAATAATTAATAGCAAAAAGTATACTCAGCACTTGTTCCTTCTGCATATGGGGAGAACATGCAAGGGAATGATGCTGAGTGGCTGAGAGAAAGAATGTGGCATTTCTTGGTACCACCGATACAGCTGGGGTCACTTTGAGTTAAATCTTGGTGTCTGCAGCAACAAACAATATTTGTTGTGGGTCCATGGTAAAGAAAAGGTTAGGAACCATTGCTCCATATCGTTATACTATTACAGTTATGCATCCTGGGACAGCATAGCCAGTGATTTTCTTTTTTCTTTTTCTTTTGTAATTATATCACCAAAACATACATACATTCTCCTCAAGCTTTAGCAAACATTAATATTGCTATTTTACTATTTGTATACATCACGGAAGAGTTTAAACAAGAGTTAGTCTCTCTCGCTATATATAAATAGAATATGGAGATATTAAAATAGAAGTAGACATATTATATTTCTAATATCTAATGTCAATAACCAAAGAATTATGTATAATATGGACTGTAACCAAAACAATAAAATCTTCTCAAGGACCTCTATATTGCAAAATTATTCTTATTCTAGCTGATATCTCTCAAGTTAAGTTGGATCCATTTAAGGGGGTTTCAGCTTGAAATACATGTATGTTATTGAGGAAGTAAAAAGCAGAAAGGAGATATATCAATATACGAGTACAGCAGTTCTAATCTAATCAATTCTAATCTAATCTAATGAGGGACAATGGCAGTTGCAACTTTACAACATCTGGAGGGCTGCATGATTCATACCTTTATATTATAGGGAAAAGCTACTGTATTATGGAGTTTATATAACAAATCTGACCATCACAGCACAACTTTGGGGGTTGGATCCAGAGTGTGGCTGCTGTGGACATTTAGCTGGGCTTCAAGGAATATAATCTAAAGCCCCACAGTCTAGCTCTCTAACTCTCCCTTGCTTCAGAAGCATACTTCATCAGTGTTGTTGCTGTTCTTGTTATATTTATTTGTATCCCATTTCCCCCCAAAATTGGGACTCAAAGCAACTTGCAATTTAAAAAACCAACAACAATAATTACAACATACAAAAAGGGAATAATTAAAACAGAATTAAATTAGTTAACAGTATTAAAACAACACCTCATTTCAGAATAAAAATGAAATTAAAAAAGGATTTTAAAACCTTAAAAACAGTTCAGTTAAAACAATACCCTATACAATGTGCAATCGGCCCTCCAAATTAGTGGGTTTCACTTTTGCAGATAGGGTTATTCACAGATTATTTACAGCCACCCCAGCTGCTGCCCTATGCCATTTTCAAATGGACTGCAAGCCTTGTGAGACTATTTTCATCCCACATTGTTATAGTGCTATTATTCCACTTTCAGCTTCCTGTGGAATCCTGGGGTTTGCCATTTAGGGAGGGGCATTTAGAATTCTCAGGCAGAGAGCTCTTGGGCCCCAGTAAACTACAAAGCCCAGAATTCCACAAGTATGCTGAAAGTGGAATAACAGCACTATAACAGCCTAGTGCAGAAATGGCCAAGGAGTTGAATGGCTGTTCTAGTAACATTTTCATTTTTATTTTGGTGAGCTGTTCTCCTTTCATTGCGAGGAGGTCGGGATCGCTTGGTGTTGAATGGGCAATGAAGGTGCAACAGTATTTTAGTACTTAGGGATTTATCTTGATGCATCGGGGTATTGTCTAGTCCTAGGCCATTTCTGCACTACACTGTTACAGTGCTATGATTCCACTTTCAAACTCCTATGGAATCCTGGGGTTTGCAGTTTAGGGAGGGACCTTTAGAATTCAGTAAACTCAGTAAACTACAAATCCCAGAATTCCACAGGATGTTGAAGGTGGAATAATAGCACTACAACAGTGTAGTGTGGAAATGACCTGAGAGGCAGCGAAGGAGCCTTTTAAGTCCCTTTTTTTTAAAAAAAAAAAAAAGGCATAAGGCAGTGGTGCAGGTGGCAGCAAGCCCCACCAGCCGCCCACTTCTGCCTTGCGAAGGAACCCTGACGCCTTAAAAACAGTCACAGTAAGTTGAATACATGGATCATACTTTTTTGTGTGCTAAAAATGGTTTGCGGGGGCTGGCGTTATTTGCGGTTTTTCAACTTTCATGCCAGTCCTGCGCCCCTCACTCCAGCAAATACGGAGGGATGATTATATACATACAACCACCACATCTTTGACTAATGAGTTTTGAATCACAAATTACAAGTAAAGTTTCAATTTTGGATGGATGATTGGACAGGCATCTTTCAGGAGTGTTTTACACTCAGCCTTCCACATTTGCGGGTTTCACTTTTGCGGATTTGATTATTCACAGATTATTTGCTGTCACCTCTGCCGCCTCCCTAGGCCATTTTTAATAGGGACTGCAAGCCTCGTGAGACTGAGAAACTGCAAATGAGGCTTGTAAGTCCCTATTAAAAATGGTTTGGGGCAGCCGTGGAGGTGGCAGGAAGCCCCACCAGCTCCCCACTTCTGCCTTGGGAAGGAACCCTGGTGCCTCAAAGCAATCCGTGGTGGGTTGAATACAGTGATCATACTTTTTTGTGTGTTAAATATGGTTTGGGAGGGCCTAGAGTTATTCATGTTTTTTTCACTTCTACGGGGGTCTTGTGCCCCTAACCCTAGTGAATGTGGAGGGATGACAGTAGTTGTGTATTCCTGCATGGCAAGAGGTTAAACTAGATGGCCCTTGTGGTCTTTTCCAGCTCTAAGATTCTATGAGTCTATGAATTTATTGAGACAAAAAAAGAAAAAAAACATTTTTTAAAGAAAATTCAGAATTTATATCAGGTTGAATTTTTTAATGAGACCAACCAGAAGAGAGCGGAAATGGTATGTGTCCATGTATCTTGTTTCCTGGCTACACCAAAGTTTGTTGCTGTGGGCCTCCAAGTTGTTTCTGACACAGGGTTTTGTGGATGCTGATATGCCCAAGATCACCCAGTAGGCTTCCATGGCTGAGTGGGGAATCGAACTCTGGTCTCCACGGTTGCAGTTGAATACTCAAACCACTACACCATGCTGGCTCTTCTTGCAGAAAAGTACCGTTCTAATATTAATTTATTTTGGCTACTTATGAACAACTGTTTGTCCTCCTGATGTTGCTGTGCCACAACTCCCTCCAGTCCTAGTCACTGGAGCCAATGGTGAAGAATGCTGGAATATGCAATCCAACAATATCTGGAGAACTGTAAGTTTCTGTTTCAGGAATCAATTTTTGTCTCGTTACAAAAGATGACTCTCAGAAAGAATTGAGAATAAAACCAAGATGTGTGCCATCAATACAAAGCCTAACTTTGATTATATTATATATTAGGGATGGGGTGAATCCAGAATTTTCCAAATCTGAATCCCAGGGAGATTCTGGGAATTCATGAACCTCACGAATCTTGAATCTTTTGAATCCTTTTTTTTAAAAAAAAAGTTTAAAAACCAAAGGAAAGAAAGATAATCTTGGGCAAGACAAATTCTCAGCCTTAGCAAAAGCCCTAGGCAAAGGCAAACCTCCTTCTGAAGAAATCTGGAAAAGACAATTGTCCTGATTTTGCCTCAGGATCTCCCCAGATTGAAAAAGATATGAAGGCCCTTTCTACACAGGCAGAGAAATGTGGATTAATCCCACATTTTCCTGCCTGTGTAAACAGGGCCACCCACTACAGTACAGAGCTAATCCAGGTCAAAACTGGATTTTCTTTGCATAGCTCCTTATGAGATCCTGAGGTTTGTAGTTTGCTGATACACCAGCATGCTTTGGCAGAGAAGGCTGTGACCCCTTGTAAAACTCCAAACCCCAGAATTATGTATGAAAGAGGTTTGCAAGGGACCTATGCAAAAGAATGTTTCAGCTGTCATTGAAATCTCAAGCCTGTAGCTTCCAGCCAAGTACTGAACTTAAATATTAAATGTTCAATTTAAATATCTTAGAATACAAGCCCAGCTGTAATTTGTGAAATTGTTAGCAAAGGCCATTATTACTCCAAGGGAAAAACTCACCTACTTACTATCTTCCCTTGTATGTCTGGTCTCCCAGGTTTTCAGGAATCCTGGTCTCCAACAATCTATTTGGTTGGTGGATTCAAAAGATTCGGTTTGCCTATTTTGGTACGGGGATTCAGATTCGGGAATCTCGAATCCTTACCCAGGATTGGAGGATTCGGTTGGCCCATCCCTATTATATATATTGTTACTTTTATACTATATCATACACAGTATTACATTTATAGCTTGGCTCTCCTCTAAGGCAAGACTGATAACTGTGCAGCCCTCCAGGTATTGTTGGACTGCAAGTCTCATCATCCTTCAATCACTAGTAGTGCAAGCTGGAACTGCTAGGAGCTGAAATCCAACATCATCTGTAGGTTTGTATGATTCCCTTGCCTTTTCTAAGGAGTTCAGTATGGTCTCCTTCCCCCAGTATTTTATCATAATAACCCTGAGAGGTAGGATAGGCCAAGAAATACAGTCATCCCTCCACATTCACTAGGTTTAGGGGCACAGAGCTCTTGTGAAAATGGAAAAACCATGAATAATTCTAGGACCTCCCAAAGCATATTTAACACACAAAAAAGTATGATTGCCATCTTCAATCCGCCATGGAGTCCTTTAAGGCATCACAAGGCAGAAGTGGGGGGCTGGTGGGGCTTACTGCCACCTCCACTGCTGCCCCATACCATTTTTAATAGGGACCTACAAACTTCATTCGCAGTTTTTCAGTCTCATGAAGCTTGCAGTCCCTATTAAAAATGGCACAGGGAGGCAACAGAGGTGACAGCAAATAATTCACAAATAACCAATTCCGCAAAAGTGAAACCCACAAATGTGCAGGGCTAACTATAGTAATTTTCCCCAAGATCACTCAGGAATTCGAAACTGTGTCTCCTCCTCAATCTTAGTCCAGCCTCGTATTTATCAGCCTACCTGGCAGCCAAAGGTAAACCAAGAATTCAACATAAGTGAGTAAGGGGGCTGGTAGGGGAAGAACAGGGTTGGAGATTCCTCTTCCATCGGTCTGGTTGATAGAAGGCTTTTTAGAGGAGAGGGAAACCAGCTGGTCAGGAGGCTGGAAATCTGCATTTCCAAAAGGGCTGAGGAGGATCAGGTTTCCACTGAAATGCAGGTAACCAACCCCACAGAACTGCAGCTAATCTTCTAAACATGAGATCTACTAGCGTCATCTGCCAGCAAAGCCACTCTAGGTAGAACAAACAAGCTAGCCTCCATGCTGCAAGCAGACAGGTGGCCTTCAGCCTGATCCTGCGCAACCTTTGGCACCCTTTCAAATCCCTCTGCCAATAGTCAATACAAGCCACACAACAGCGCGAGGGAACACTGTGATGGGGCGGCCAAAAACACAATGCTCTTCCAGGCTGCATCAACAGGAATAAAATGTCCAGGTTTATAGGAGCAGCAGTGCTACTCTTTGCTTTGGTCAGAGTTCACTTGGAACGCCGTGTCCAGGAATGATATTGACAAGCTGGAATGTCTCCAGAGCAGAGCGACTGAGACAATCAAAGGACTGGAAGCCATGCCAGATGAGGAACAGCTTAGGGAGCTGGGTATGTTTACACTGGAGAAGATTGAGAGGTGATGTGATAGCTATGAGAAAGTAGTGGTTTGAGCACTGGACTATAACTCTGGAGACCAGGGTTCAGTTCCCCGCTTGGCCATGGAAACCCACTGGGTGACTCTGAATGTGTCACATACTCCCAACCCCAGTGATAGGGTTGCCTTTGGGTCGCCATAAGTCGGAAGTGATTTGAAGGCACACAACAACAACAACAACAACAACAACAACAACAAGATAGTTATGAGAACCAGCATAATATTGTGGGTTGTGTGTCAGACTATGGCTCTGAAGATTGGGGTTCAGTTCCCCTTTTGGCCATGGAAACCCACTGGGTGACCACGGGCACATCACACACTCTCAGACCCCGGAAAACCCTATGTCATGTTGAAGATGGAGCAAGCCTTTTTTCTGCTGCTCCAGAGACTAGGACATGGAACAATGGGTTCAGACTGCAGGAAAAGAGATTTCACCAAAACATCAGGAAGGACTTCCTGATGGTAAGAGCAATTCCACAGTAGAATACGCTGCCTCACAGAGTGTGGTGGAGTCTCCTTTGGAGGTTTTTAAACAGAGGCTGGATGGTCATTTGCTGGGAGTGCTTTGAGGGTGTGTTCCTACATAGCAGGGGGTTGGACTCAATGGCTATTGTGGTCTCTTCCAGCTCTATGATTCTATAGATTCACCTTAGGGTCACCATAACTTGAAGGCACGCAACAACCATAACAGGTATTTTTAAATACGTTAAGGGATGTCACACAGAAGGTGGAGCCAGCATGTTTTCTGCTGTCCCAGAGACAAGGATATGAATCAATGGATTCAAATGACATGAGAAGAGATTCCATCTAAACAGGAGAAAGAACTTTCTGACAGTATGAGCTGTTCAACAGTGGAATGCGCTGCCTGGGAGTGTGGTGAAGTCTGCAACTTTGGAGGTCTTTAAATAGAGGTTAGATGGCCATCTTTTGGGAGTGCTGTACTTGTGTAGTCCTGGATTGGCAGAGGATTGTGTTAGATGGCACTTGTGGTTCCTTCCCACTCTCAGGTTCTGTAACTTTATAGGCTACCACAAAAGTTGCTAGCATCCTGTTGTTGATGCATGTTTTCAAGTCATTTTCAACTTATGGTGACCCTAGGGGAAACTTATCATGGAGTTTCCTTGGCAATATTCGGTCTGAGCCATTGCCTTCGTCTGAGGCTGAGAAAGTGTGACTTGCCCAAGGTCACCCAGTAAATTTCTTTTTTTAAATTAATACGATAATGAAAGTTTACAATACTATATAGCATAGTAAAAAAACAAATATTATACATATTAAAAAATCTTGATCAATCAATGGATAAACGATCTCATATCTGTATAGTCTCAAAGCTTATTTTTAACTCCTGATCACTTAGAAATTGTTTTGTCCTTGTTAAATCCTGTTATTTATATGAAGAGAATAGAAACTTTATTATGGTCATAGACCAGCACAGGTAAAAAAGGAATACAGAATAAAGAGAAGGTAAAAACAGAAGTTAAAAACAGAATTCTGTGCAGCTGCGGTTAAAATTCAGCAAACATTAACCTCCACAGTAGATTAGTACCAATCTTGTCTTGTTATATTGGAGCTGTGTAACCTGAAGGGATGTCTTAAACACTGTTTTTAACCTATGTTTTTACCTTCTTTTTATACCATACCTATTTTTTACCTGTGCTGGTCAATGACTGCAATAAAGTTTCTATTCTATTCTGTTATTTATGTTTCTTTTATAAAATATTAGCATATATACTCTGCATTGCCCAGGATTTTATTTTATTGTAGGTAATACTTGTTAGAAAGATTTGAGATCCTGTGTCTGTAATTCCCCAAACTATCTTGTCCAGTACCTGTAACTTTTCCCCATATTCCCCAATCCAATCTATATTCAGAGTTATTGACATACCGAGGTTGGGTTCCTGAGAGAATACACTGTCCTCCTCCTTGATGCTAGGCCTCATTTCCATAACAATCGGCCTATTCAAGACGGGCACAGCTGACTCAGGCAGAAGAGGTCTCTGATTGAGAATTCTAAAAGACCCCCCACAACTGCAAACCCCAGGATTCCAAAGAATCTTCTCACACAGCCAATCATATGAGGTCTCCGCCTGACACAGACAAACAAACTTCGAGTTTTATATATTAGATATTTATGCACATTTGTAGACACAGACACAGACATACACACACATGCGCGCGCACACACACAAACCAAGTGGATTTCCATGGCCAAGCAATGATTCAAACTCTGATCTCCCAATATCTTTGTCCAGCTCTCAAACCAATACACTACACTGGCTCTCTAATACCTCATAACCCTGAAGAACCGCCACTATAAGATATCTGAACATGCCTGCTCTCCTGTGATTTCCAAAATTTAGACAGGTCAAGCATGGTTCATATTTGGAGGGGGGAAAACAGCCAGGATTTCCAAGTGGAGCTAGCAAAGAATTCGGCCTGAAACCCTGGAGAGTCATTGCTGTTAGTCACAGTTGACAGTTGTTATCTCGCTGGAAAAAACCCTATCCCGGGGTCTACAATTTTGATATTAAAATACGATTCAATGTGCCTGAGAGGTCATCCGGATGGGCACGTAAGCAGCAATGGTCAAAGATCGAAAACCAGGTCAGGCCAGTAAAACCCCCAGTCACGTAGCCTCAGGAGACCTCAAGATGGGTAAACCCACAATAAACAAAGGGTGCTCAGCCCCGAGACGCCGACTTGAGGGGATTGGCGTGTCTGCCCCAAGTTGAGCAAATATTCCATCAAGTGAGGACCATTTACATGAAGTCACACCACAAACGAACACAGCCGAAGATCCTGAGACTTTGGCAACCCCTTGCAATCCCATCACACGAAGGAAATGACCATGGTGGAGCTTCGTTATCGCTCCAACATCCATTGTTCTCCCTGGGAAAGGATTAGTCCTCCAGGTACTTTTTCCCCTACAAATAGTCCCAGTTTTTGAGCGGTTCTTTGGATCACTCCCGGTCACCCCAGCAGACCGTTGCTCCATCCATTGAGTGATCCCCTCAGCCCTGTCCGTGCTGAGCCCCACTTCTCTGCTGCCTTCCCGGACCCAGGACTTCAGGAAAAGGTGCAGTATTACCCCAACTCCACCCCTTCAATACCCCTCTGTCTAATTTCCTCTCTTTTGCTTTTTAAGAGCTCTTGGGTGCATGTGTGAGGGATTGCGTTGCTGCGTGAGACTTGCATTCAATAAAATCATTTATTGGATATTCTTGTTTGGTTTTTGGCTTGGCCTGACCCTGTAAAAACTGGGTAAAAAGACCCCGCTAGGTTGCCCTGCCTCTCGCATTGCTATTGCTTGTGCTCTGGCTAGTTTCCATTCCCCATCACGTGGAGCACATTGAGGTGTCCCCCAAGGGACCCCAGAAATCAGGGTAACACAGTTCTGGGCTAGGTGGGCCCAGGGCATCTTCCTACAATCCCAACAGTGATCAGCCCCCTTTCCAAGAGCCCATAAGGTGGGAAGAAAGAGAAGGCGGGAAAAACAGACATCAGACAGAAAGGAGTTGTTCTTGTCAATTTTTTACCCCACCAGCAATGTCATTCATCACTTGACAGATTATGCCTGAAGGAAAGTAGTTCTTGGTGCTAAAAGATGTCCACTCCTGCCCTGTGCAGGGGTAAGCCAAGTGTGGTCCCAGGCCCTTTTTGTGGCCCTGACCCCTCAAAGGTCAAAATGCAATTCAAGACACCCTGCCATGCAGGAATACACAATCAAATTGCTCCTGACAGGTGGCATCCTGCCTCTGTTTAAAAACCTCCAAAGAAGGAGACTCCAGCATATTCTGAGACAGTGTATTGCACAGTCCAACTGTTTTTACCATCAGGAAGCTCTTCTCAATGTTTGAGTGGACTCTCTTTTCCTGAAGTTTGAAGCCATTGTTCCGTGTCCTAGTCTCTGGAGCAGCAGAAAACAGGCTTGCCCCATAAGATGACGTGAAAGATGATGTTAGTGCTAAAGGCAGCAGCTCAATAGCTGCCAGTCTTAAAAGAATTCCACAGGCTGCCAATCAGCTTCCAGTGTGAATTCATAGAATCAGAGAGCTGGAAGAGACCCCAAGGGCCAACCTGTCCAACCCCCTGCCGTGAAAGAATACACACAATCAAAGCATTCCTGACAGATGGCTATCCAGCCTCTGTTTAAAAACCTCCAAAGAAGGAGACTCCACAACGGTCTGAGGCGGCCCATTCCTCTATTGCAAAATGCTTGCAATCAAATTTAAAGCCCTAATATGCTGGGGACCTGGATACTTAAGGGAGAATGTGTGTTTATGTGTCTTAAGATATCTGTCAACTTATGGCAACCCCATAAATCTCATAGAATCATAGAAACACAGAGGTGGAAGAGACCACAATGGCCATCGAATCCAACCCCCTGCCATGCAGGAACACACCATCAAAGCATCCCCAGCAAATGGCCATCCAGCCTCCGCTTAAAAACCTCCAAAGAAGGAGACTCCACCACACTCTGAGGCAGCAGATTCCACTGCCGGACAGCTCTGACTGTCAGGAAGTTCTTCATGATGTTTAGATGAAATCTCTTTTAGTAGTTTCAATCCATTGCTCCGTGTCCTAGTTTCTGGAGCAGCAGAAAACAAGCTTGCTCCATCTTCAACATGACATCCCTTCAAATATTTAAACATGGCTATCATGTCTCCTCTTAACCTTCTTTTTGTCAGGTATCTCATAGGGTTTTCTCAGGTGAGGAGTACTCAAGAGGTGGTTTTGCCAGTTCCTTCCTCTGAAATACAGCCACCAGCACCTGGTATTCATTGGCAGTCTCCCATCCAAGTACTAACCAGAGCTGACCCTACTTAACTTCCAAGATTAGCTGGGATCTGGTACTGTCAGGGCTGGGACAGCCCTCCTTTGTGTCTCCCCAGTGAGGTCAATACGCTATGTGAGGACGTAGGAGAGGGCAATCTTAGCCATGGCATCCCGCTTGCAGAAAGCGCTCCCCTTGGAAGCCCGACTGGAACCAATACCGGCGTTATTACGGTGCTAAGTAAAAAGCAAATGTTTATTAAAACGCTCTGCAGATAGTTTGAAACAGTTTTAACCTGTTTAAACTTGCTAACATGTATTGTGTTCCTAGGGGCCTTTCTGTGCTATTATTCTGCGTTCAACATCCTATGGAACGCTAAGGTTTGCAGTTTAGAGAAGGGCGTCTAGAATTCGCAGCCAGAGAGCTCTATGACCTCAGGAAACTACAAACCCCAGAATTCCACAGGAGGTTGAAAGTGGAGTAATAGCGCTATAACAGTGTAGTGCGAAAGGGCCCTGGCTTATTTAAAAGTCCATTTATTGTTTTAAATGGTTTTCTACTTTTCACTGTTTTTCCTTGAGATCTCGTGATATGCCACAGGAAAGGTTTAATAATAAAATATTCTAAAATATGGACTTTAAAAAAAAATCAATAGTCCTCTCCAGACAGAGGATGTCTGGAGGATGTCATTGATATAGGTATGAATTAGAAATAATAAAGTAGAAATAAAGTAGAAGCTGGGGGCTTAGGTCAGAGGAATGGAGAAAGATTTAAGAAGGGTAAAAAGGTCACGAGAGCCAATGTATCACGTAGCTAGGATGTTGATCACGTAGCCAGGGTGTTGTTTGCTTATTGACTGGCTGCGGTAATTGCAGATTGTAGATAAGCACTTTCCGGGGTCTGAGTGCGGGGGTAATTAGCTAGCAACAGCATGTGGTATTTGTGACCCCGGAGGGGTGGACCGAGACATACCTGTGATCTTTGCCTGTGATCTTTGTGTATGCTGTGAACTTTGTCTATAAAAGAGCTGTGCAACTTGAATTCAGGGCTTTTGGTCTTTTGGAGACATCCAGCCAAAAGCCCGCGCGTAATAAATTACTCTTTTTCTTGCTCTGTGGTCTCTGTGTTCTCTGGGCTCCTGCAACATCATAAGAATTTGGGATGTCATATGGAGGATGGAGCAAGCTTGTTCTCTGCTATTCCAAAGACTAGGACATGGAGCAAACTTCAGGAAGAGATTCCACCTAAACGTTAGGAAGAACTTCCTGATGGTAAGAGGAAAAACTCTGGAGAACAACCAAGGAACACGCAACGCCTGAAAAACGTTCTGAGGCCTGCCTGTGAATCACACACACAAATGTACCAATGCTAATACATGATTTATTAGGAGCGTCATGCGTGTGCAAGACTTCAGTGATCGAACTGGAAGCAATTTGCAGAGACCAAGCATAATAAGCAAAGCAATCTGTTCCCACAGTAATCAGGCAGCAAAAAGACCTTGGAGGAACTAGCTCAGGCTGGTATTTCTTATCAGTGCTGAATTCCAAGTGTTGTTCATCTAGGTCTCTAGTTCACATTCTTGGTTACAAGTAAGCAGCTAAATACCACTACTGTATATCCCATAATAACTGCTATCCCAGGCTAAATATGGAGGGCTACCCGACAGGGCTACCTGTCACCTGAACTTTAGAGGATGCATATTTGAAAGAAAATTTTTACAAAATGCAATTCAGATGGTATATTACACCCCAATTAATTGCTAAAACATCTAAAAATTACCCCAATAAGTGTTGGAAATGTGGTGAGAAATCAGGGACATTTTTTCATCTGTGGTGGGAATGTAAAAAGGCTAAAGAATACTGGAATGTTATTCATAATCACATTAATCAAATATTAGGAATACATTTGTTATGTAATCCGGAATTATATTTATTAAATATGTTTACAGCAGTGAATGTAAAATATCAAAAGGAACATGGGAGGTTATTCTTGTATATGGTAATGGCAGTAAGAATTCTTTACGCCTCAAAATGGAAAAATACAGAAATTCCCACAAAACAAGACTGGCTAATTAAACTGCATGAAATGTTCCAAATGGATCTGCTAACCGCCATGTTAAATGAGAAGATGGATAGAAATAAGACTGCAAAGGAATGGGCTCCAATGAATGAATTATGGGAAAATAATTGGAAGGATATTTTTATTGTATGAGGATTTAAAAGTAATGAATTTATGAGGATTTAAAAGTAATGAATTTAAAAGTAATGAATGTTTTCTTCTTTCTGATTGTTTGTATAATTTTGTAATTCAATAAAGTTTTTTTTAAAAAAAAAAGGATGCAGCCCGGCCCACCATGAGGTCCTAATGGATGGTTCTGATGCAACTTCATTCTTTTGTGGTCACTGGCTGAACTCACCAGCAGTCATCCGAAAGGATCAATCTCTCAGCCCTGTACTTCAGAGAAAACCTGGGTAGGTAGGTCCCAGTCCTCAGACCCCACCTGGAATACTGTGTGCAGTTCTGGGCACCAAAGTTCAGCAAGGATATTGATAAGCCGGAACGTGTCCAGAGGACGGTGACCAAAATGGCAGAAAGCCTGGAAATTAGGAAGCCCTATGAGGAGGGGCTTAGGAAGCTAGGTATGTTTAGCCTGGAGAAGAAGAGGTTAAGAAGTGACCAGATAGCTGTGTTTGGATATTTGAAAGGATGTCATATGGAGGATGGAACAAGCCTGTTTTCTGCTGCTCCAGAGACTAGGACATGGAGCAATGGCTTCAAACATCAGGAAAAGGGATTTCATCTATACCTTAGGAAGAACTTCCTGAGGGCAAGAGCAGCTTGACAGTGGAATACACGGCCACCTCGGAGCGTGGTGGAGTCTCCTTCTTTGGAGGTTTTTAAATGGACGCTGGATGGCCATCTGTCAGGAATGCTTTGATGGTATATTCCTGTATAGCAAGTGGGTTGGACTTGAAAGCCCTTGTGGTCTCTTCCACCTCTATGATTCTATTATCCTAAGGGGAATATATACCCCCAAGAGGCCAGAGTTCAAATCTCCCCTACCCATGGAAACCCACTTGATAACCCTGGGCATGTCACATTCTCTCAGCCTCAAATGGCAAACCCCTTCTGAACCAATCTTGCCAAGAAAACTCCATGACAGCTTGCCTTAGGGTTTCCAAAAGTCAGAAACAACTTGAAGGCACACAACAATACCACAACAATATCTCTAGGCCCAAGACAGGTAGAAAGTTGTTGCTGTTGTTGTCCAATTCTCTTATACACTCCTTAAGGTGCAGCAGATCTAAAAGTAGGCAAAGTATTGTTTTCAGCAATTTGCATGAAGAGAAAAAAGAAGATTTTTTGCATTACTAAAAGACTTCCTTCAGGGGCTCAGCATTCGGCAAGCAAATCCCAAGAGCTATTAAATAACAACAACAACAATATCATTAGATGTTAAAAATGTTTGTTTGTTGTCAGCTCTAGGGTGGGATTTTTTTAAAAAGTCAGTATCCCCATGGGGGTCTTCTTTGGAAAGGCAAAGCCTTGTTAATTTAAATTAAAATTTGAAACGCAGAAAGAAGGGAGAGCTGCCAATTTGCCATTCTCTGATTGCTACAAATTTTATCCAGTTATCTCTTCTTGTCAAGCCATTGTAAGTCAAGGATTGTTCAGTTCACAGTCAGCTTGCCTAGTGGTTTGAGCACTGGACTACAATCCTGGAGACCAGGGTTCAGGTCCTACTTGGCCATGGAAATCCCACTGGCTGACCTTGGACACATCACATACTCTCAGCCCCAGAAAACCCCGTAACAGCTTCACCTTAGGGTTGCCATAAGTCAGAAACAACTTGTAAGCACTCAACGACAACCTTGTTGGGTCATTCTCTTCCCGTTAATTAACCTGTGCCACTGTCAAAGGAAGAAGAGCAACTCGCGCTTGGTTTGTTTGAATCATCTGGCACACTGTAATCCCAATATATACATATACATATATATATATGCATGCATGCGTAAGGAAGGTTCCAAGGCTATCTCTATTTCTACATCTAGCAAGAGCTAAATAAGAAACATCCTTTAAAATAAAGAAATTAGGACAACAGGGTTGCCAAGATTTCAATCTGTCTTTGCAGCTATGCCTTTAAAAGCGGACCTAAGCAAGGAATTGGTTTTATTGCCTCCATATCCTCTCCCCCCCCGCCAAAAAAGGCTGCACACCGGCTTCTTGCTTCATTTCCCAGCCATGACGCCATTACTGAGAGCGCAGGAGCACATTCGGGTTGTCTTCCCAATAAGTTGGCAATCTTAAAGGGCCCCGCTCGGAAAAAATTTAAGTAACGGGTTTTGGCCGCAAAATACCCTTTCGCCCCACCTTCTTCCTTGATCGAAGGAGAACCGGATTTGAGAAATATTTGCAACGCAGCTCCAGGGAATCGCTAAGGAGGAGAACCTTCTCCTCTCACACCCATTGTCCCCTCCTTGCTGTTTCTTTTGTTTCTCCACTCCAGCAAGCAAAGATTCCCCCCCCCCAAAAAAAACAAGAGAAAGAAATAATTTAAGAAATAATTCCCCCTCCCGCCTGCATTCGACTCACGGATATAGTTGCACCAAAAAAAATCTGACTTCTCAGCTGCAAGATCTCCAGCAATTGCAAACGTCCCGAACGATCCCAAGCTTTGCTCCACCAATTGAAAGGACGGGGGGGAGGAGGAAGTGGGGGAAGGAGGGGAAGGAACAGGAAGTGGCCGTCACTTTTTACAGTCCCCCCACGTACATGTATGCTTTTTTGTTTTAATGTTTTCCAGATGCGGAGGGAGTTAGCCTGCAGCAGATGCAAAAATGCGCAGGAGCTTGGAGACACTTGTATGGAATAGCCCTTTTTCTTATAGTACGAACTTCGTCGAGGAGAATCCTCTTGCTCAGATGCATAAAGTGTTATCCGTAATCATTCACCGACACCCCCCCCCCAAAATCAGGAGTTTTCTCTGTGTGTTTGTCCTTGTTTACAAAAAAGAAGAAGAAGAAGAAGGAAGGATTATTGAATTTTTGTGGATTAGAATCCACGTCCCCAGATGCATTGATGCATGGAAAAGAGTCAAGCTTTAGGTTTCGATGTGCACAGTTACATAAGAGTGTGGAGCTCTGTGTGTTTGTGTGTGTGTGTATATATATATATATATATAGAACCATAGAATCATAGAGTTGGAAGAGACCCCAGGGGCCATCCAGTCCAACCCCCTGCTATGCTAACTCATTGTTTTCCTCTATATACGTGTATGCTAAAGCAATGATGTAATGGAAAGTTAACCAAAAATCTTCTTTTCTGTGATAGGCTGGCTAAAATAAATGATTGATTGCTGACATAGAAAACCAAAGGTATATAGTAATGCTGCCTCAATTAATTGGCACGACAATTCCTGAATATTTGTCGTCCTTGTGCAAGTAATTGTTTACAATAAAAAAGGCTTTTTGATTTTTCCCTGGAAACCTGGTCTTCATCTCTTTTCTGGCCACAACATTTCTAACTAAATAAGGCAATTTTTTTTCCTCTTAAGACTCATCAAACCGTCTTGTTCTATACCCGTCAATTTTCCCCATACTCCCCATACTCCCCAATCCAATCTGTATTCAGAGTTATTAACATACAGAGTTTCGGTTCCTGAGGGAATACACTGCCCTCCTCCTTGCTTCTAGGCCTTGTCTCCATAGCAACCAGCCTATTCAAGACAGACGCAAGAGCTCTCTGGCTGAAATTCTAAAGACCTTTCCCTAAACTGTAAACCTCAGGATTCCGTAGAATCTTCTTAGGCAGCCAATCATATGAGGTCTTTTCTGCCTGACATGGACAAACAAAACAACCTTTGTCTTTTATATATTAGATATATATATATATATATATATTTCTGAGATGAAATATATATATATATTTATATGAATGGATGAAATATTTTAGATATGTGTGTGTATATATATGTGTGTGTGTGTATATATATATATGAAATGAAACATATATATATATATATATTTCTCAGATGGAGGATCTACAAAGGTGTGTGAGTGAGTTACTTATTTAAATCTCACATGCAAGCATACATGCCTGAAGTTTGGATTGGTCCCACACTCTCTCCCTCCCCTCCTTTTTACGTTGTGTGCCTTCAGATGGTTTCCAACTTATGCTTACCTTATCACAGGATTTTCTTGACAAGATTAGTTCAGAGGGGGTTTGCCTTTGCCTTCCTCTGAGGCTGAGAGAGTGTGACTTGCCCAATGGGTTTCCGTGGCTTAGCAGAAATTCAAACCCTGGTCTCCCAAAGTCCTAGACCAGCACTTAAACCTCTATGCTGTGCTAGCGTTCCCTTTACTTTATACTGGAAAACTAATACAGATATATTTTTGAAAAATGCATATTTGTGGACCCTTGTGTCAGGAGGCTTGGCTCCTGTCATGTTGGAATGAGAAAATCCTGCTTACCTTAGCTTGGTGGATGGAAAATAAAGCTCACTATTGTTATTGCAACATCGTAACCATTGCCAAATATGATTAGCAACCGTGTATTGACTATCAATTGCTGTCTGTACCCAAGTGTGGGTTCACAGGCTTCAGGATGTCCACAGAAAGGCTGGCGGGCATCTGGCCAGGGGTGGGGAAGAAGATCGCAGGAATTAAATGTGGTATCTTGGGAAGACAGTGTGAGAACAACCAGAAGGGGAGAGATAAGACGTGGGAAGAATTTAGGTTCTCAAGATGAAAGTATGTTAACATCCGAGAAACCTGGGAACCTTCAGATTCTGATGGGGCAATGTGATATTTATGGACCTCACCAATCAATGCCACTCGTGCCTAAATTTGTATGTTCTAGCATAAAATGATGCTATTAACCAATGTACCCTAGGCCGTTTCTGCACTACACTGTTATAGACCATTTCCGCACTAGCCTGTTAGAGCGCGATGATTCCATTTTCAACATCCTCTGGAATCCTGGGGTTTGCAGTTCCGGGAGGGACATCTTTGGCCTCAGTAAGCAACAAACTCCAGATTCCACAGAATGGTAAAAATAGAATAATATCGCTATAACAGTGTAGTGCAGAAATGGCCTTAGTCTTCGCAACTTTTATCAAACTTCTATGTTACTCACTTTACCCCAATAAAACACTGCTGCAGGACTCTGTTTTCTTAAGAAGCCGGTTAACCAGCACATGACACCTTGCAAGTATCTGTGTCCTGCAGCCCACTTCACCAGATGTGAAAAATGGGGTACACACAAGCTTAGGCCAAAAAAGATTTACAGTCATCCCTCCACATTTGCTAGGGTTAGGGGCAGAGGACCCCCATGAAAGTGAAAAAAAGGGAGTAACTCTAGGCCCTCCCAAACCATATTTAACACACAAAAAAGGCATGATCACCATATTCAACCCACCGTGGATTCCTTTGAGGGATCAGGGTTCCTTCACGAGGCAGAAGTGGGAGGCTGGTGGGGCTGACTGCCACCTCCACGGCTGCCCCACTCCTTTTTAAGAGGGACTTACAAGCCTTGTTCGCAGTTTCTCAGTCTCGTGAGGCTTGCGGTCCCTCTTAAAAATGGCATAGGGAGGCAGCAAAGGTGACAGCAAATAATCCGTGAATAACCAAATCTGCAAAACTGAAACCCGCAAATGTGGAGGGCTGACTGTACTTATCTTTAAAGTGCAACAAGGCTTCTGGTTTTTGGTGAACTAAGATATCATTTTGATATCATAATTTGGCCCTTCCCCTCTCAGCTGAGTGTTTGTTTGGCGCCGCCGGACAAGCGCGACGCTAGGCATGGGCGATAGTTGTAAAGTACCAGATATAGCCAGTTCTACTTCAGGGGGTAGCCACCCAAAACAAACACCTTGATTGCAAGACAAAGAGGACTCTTTGCCTGTACCAGCTATACCATCGTCAATTCGGTTCATAACTCAATCGTACAAATTCCGACCTTTCGGAGCCTTTGTCCTCAGACCAAAACTCATTGTTCTCTTGCAAAAACCAGACTAGCCTGCGGTTGTTCTTTCCCTATAAAAGTTGCCCCACTTTGAGAGCTCTTCGGAACTCTCGTCGGACCAAGCTGAGCTGAAATCACCAAGCTGAAATCACTTGAAGTTCCTCTTGGATCTTCTTCCTCGCCTCGCGGCCGCTTGGTTCCACAGATTCCCCTCGGTCTCCACACCGGGTTTCCTCCCTCCTCCCCAATTGGTGTCTCTAGGACTTCGGACAGGTGGCGTGTTGCTTATTTCTCTAAAACTCTCTTCCTTTCACTCTCTAGTTAGTTGAGTTTTATTATTTTCTTTGCTTAATAAAAACTGTTAGTATTTTAAACTGCTTGACTCCTCACTGACCTGAACCGGTATACATAGGACAAAAGGTCTCGCTGCGTTGCCCTGCCTCTCGTTAGCCAAGAGGGTGCTCCAGCTAATTTTCCCCATTATTGCTTGTCGTTGGTTGTTCATTTGAGCGCCCCTCCCGGGACCCCCAGTTTACAGGGTAACAAGGTGATTCATTAAAAAGCTATACAAGTAATAGAATTGATACTGGAGTGCATTTGTATGCTGAGTATATGTTGAGTGCTGACACCTGGAAATGGGAAGATGTTTTCGCTGTCATTAACGTTAACCACAGGAGTGGTTTAATTTATCAAATCAGAAAGTTAGAAGAGCTCCCAAGGATCATCTAGTCCAAAATGTAGGCTGCATCAGATAGAATCATAGAATTATAGAGTAAAAGAGGGCCATCATGCTCAGCCCTCTGCCATGCAGGAATATACCCGATAGATGGCCATCCAGCCTCTGTTTAAAAATCTCCAAAGAAGGAGACTCCACCACACTCTACTGAGGCAGCATATTCCGCTATTGAACTGCTCCTACCACCAGGAGTTCTTCTTAATGTTTAGATGGAATCTCTTTTCTCGAAGTTAGAAATCACTGATCCATGTCCAAGTCTCTGGAGCAGCAGAAAACAAGCTTGCCTCATCTTCCATATGACATCCTTTCAAATATTTAAATATGGCTTATCATGTCACCTCTTAAACTCTTCTCCAGGCTAACCATACCCAGCTTCCTAATAACCACAAGGAGAGCAAGGAAAGAACAGCTAATCCCCTAGAATGGGAAATGAAGTAATAACCCTTACTCACCAATAGCCCACTGCGTACGCCTAGAGACCGCAGGAGCTAAAAATGCAGAGGATTCAGCTTAAAGGCACAACAGCCTTGAAAAGTTTTAAGATTGCTTTTCGTGTCCGTAACGGGCAGGGTGGTATTTTTTTGACATTATGGTCAAACTGATCAAATGAACATTTGATTGACAAGATGAGCACATATTGGTTAATACAGAGATGGAAGAGGAACCCTCTCGAGAAGAAGTATGGAAAAATACTACAATATATGATCAGTACAGCAAGATTACTATATGCCCTGAAATGGAAAAATACAGCAATTCCCATGAGTGAGGACTGGCTGGTAAAATCGAGGAATTTAGCTGAAATGGACCAATTAACAACACTGATTAAAGAAAAATCACTGGCGACTTGTTGAAAGACTGGGAAACTTTAATTGACCTTTTACCAAAAGAGAGAGAGAGAAGAAGAAAATGTTTATCTGTAGGTATTGAGAATTAATATGTTAGGGAAAAGTAAGTAGTACAAATATATGAATGATATTCACAATTGAAGAAGTTATTTTCTATAATCATGTATAATCCCTGTTAGGAAAGGTAGAACTCAAATGTAAATTCTTTTTTCATTCTTTGATTTCTTTGTGTTCTCTTCACTATATTCCTTCTTTTGGGGAGTTTGTGTACGTGTGTGTGTGTGTGTGTGTCTGTGTGTGTTTAATTGTACTGGAAAATGCTGAATAAAATCTATTTAAAAAGTTATTTTGTATGTGTGTGTGTGTGTATTTGTATATGTAGGGGGTAACCTTGCTCTTGATTTAAACGTTTATCATTTCAGCTGTTGTTTTTTTCAATTGTCACTTGTACAGTGTTATTTGGCTTTCTGGTTATCCTAAATGCAACCCTCACACTCTTGAGTTTCCCACTCTAGCCTATGGCTCAGAAGCACAAATTAAAAGAAAAATTGCAGAACTTCCATATTTTCAAAGTAACAAGATGAGTGTGTAATCTGTGATGCTACGCACATTGTTGGACTGGAAGCAGCCACAATCAACACAGCTAGTGGTTGTCAGTAATGGGTGTTACCCTGCTTGCTGGTGGTCCCTTGGGGGGATTCCCAACGCCTGTCAAAATTATCACTTGTGGGGAAAATGAGCTACGAGCACTGCTTTAGCAATGCAAAGAGGGCAGGGTAATTAAGGATCTTTTACCCAATGTTTACGGGGTCAGGCTCAGTCAGAAATCACACAAAATGTCCAAGGAATGACTTTATTGGATAGTAATAGTTCGCACTAACGCAAACACGCACACACGCATCCAAGGGCTAATAGAAATAAAGAGTGGAAATAAGATAGAGGGATTGTTGAGGGATTTGCAGCTTGGGTGATACTGCACCTCCTCCTGAAGTCCTTCGTCCAGGAATCAGCGATCGAACAGCAGCTCAGCAAAGAGACGCTGAGGAGGGAGGAGGACCGGTCAGTTGGTGTGACCGGGAGGCATCATTCTCCTTCTCCTTGCCTCGCCTTTCTCTCCTAAGTAGCCCAAAGACAGGGACTATTTGTAGGAAAAATTTACTTTGAAGGCAAAGCTTTTCCCAGGGAGAACAAACAGAGACAGAAAAGAAAAACACATTTCTCAGAAGATACCAAAGCGTCATCCCAGTAACAGGATCTTCCTCCGCTTTGAGGCTGCAGTGTGAGTTTCTGGAGATGGAGTTGATAAGGTTTGATTGCTTCCAGTGCCCAACTTTCCGGGAACACTTTTACTCCCTTCAAGTGGACTCCTTAAAGGTTAAGGACCTTTTGTCCACCATGGGTTATCATGACATGAGGTCTCCTGTGGCTACACGACTGGAGATTTTACTGGCCTGACATGGTTCGTTCGATCGTACGACCGTTATTGCCTACGTCACATTTGGGTGACCTCTCTGGTGGGTTAGATTAATTTTATATCAAAATTGTAGACCCGGGGACAGGGTTTACCAAGGGGGCGACGTGGGCTTTGTAGTTTGTCAATATCTGGGGCAAGACATTACCCACCTTTTTTTTTTAGCCTTATACAAAAAAGAAGTCCCATAGAAGTAGACTCTTAAGTCCCTCTTAAGGTTACACATATAGCTGTTACGGTGAACCCTCTGTACCTGCAGTCTCCAGACACACAAGTTCAAGTGATCGCAGATCATCACATCCTATATATGGCAGTGACATGAATGTGGACATGCGGAAGTGTTCCCCACGCATGTTGTCGCCATTTAATAATATGGGACACAAACATTTGCGTTTTTCACCATTTGGGGTGGTGGGATGTCTTGGAATGGAACCTTCTTGGATATGGAAGGTCCTAGTGGTAATATCATGGTGGAATTTTAAAACAAATTCTGTCCAATAAAATTCTTTAGTGGCAATGTTTACTGAACAACGCTTTGTGTATCTACTCAAAAGTTTCCCCAAATTCAGCAGCAGTTACTGCCACATGAATGTGCATAGTTGTTCTCTAGTAATAATACAACACCAATGTATGACCCAAAGAGGTTGCAAACAACATTTAATTATAAATATATTTATTTATATATTATCATTAAAAAACGAACAACCATAGTCTTCGTTCACAACTTGGCACAAAAAACTGAAAAGGAAAAAAAAAGTTATTTTACAAAACCTTTCCAATGAAACCTTTCCAAAGCTGAATAAATTATGAACAATTCCTCCAAATCTCTATTTTCAGATTCCAGGGCCCAGAAATCATAGAGCTGGAGGAGACCACAGGGGCCATCCAGTCCAACCCCCTGCCAGGCAGGAACCCACATCCATGAGCTGTGTTATGTTGTGGGATTCCAGTTACCAACAGCCCCAGCCAACAGGGTTGATGCTTAAGGATGATGGAATCTACAGTCTGACTCCAACATCTAGAGGGGTGCTGTGCTCAGCTCCTGCTTCAGCTGAACAAAATGGCAAATTTGGCCACTGACAATATATGTCAGGCTTCCCATTCAACAATAGTTTTGTCTGTATTTTTATTGTATTTTCGAATGCCAATAGTGGGTGAAAAATAAGAAGGATGAAGAAAAATGGGAGACAGCATCAGAAGGACTGATGTTAGCCAACGCAGATGTGTGCGTTCCTAACTCAACCCTATGCATGCTTGCTCAGAGGTAAGCCCCACTGAGAGCTTTATCACACCAAGGTGTCATTCCGCCAGAGAAATGCATTATTCCTTTTTCGGGGTCAATCCTACCGCACGATGTCGATGTTGTTGCTCACCAGCAGCTGTTGCATTGCAACCTGTTTGAAATGTGCTTTTTTGTCATGCTGTAAATAATCCATTAATGACCCCCTTTTCTGCAACAACCCAGTTAGATGTGGAAATGTGGTTTCCTCATAGTGCTTCCTTCTGTAACTGATCCAGCAGCGGGCATCACAACATTGTGCATTCGTACTTCCTCGCATTGTGATGTTAGAATGTTACTGCACAAGTACAGTGTAATAAAGAAAAAATTTAAATGGTCCAATCATGAGGGGTGTAGTGGGGGAAAAGACCTGGCAGTGACGATATAATGTGGAGGGAAGAACAGTGAGAATGACACTATTCATTCGCAGATGTCAATAGGCTGCGATAGAGAGCATTAATAACCTCACAGTAATGGCTACAGTGGGATTCCAACAGAACAACGTGGGATTGAAATACGGTGTGTTAACACCCTGAGTCTAATGGGGTATCAACCTGGTAGGTAGTAAAAGCAGATGTGATTAGTAGCTCCTATGTCAGTGGAACAGTGAATCTACTCTGGGATTTAGGCCAAACTTTTAACAAGCTATCCAATCTATTTTGGGGATGGGGTTGAGCGCCTTGGGTGGATCCTTTAATGTTCAAACCAATACCTGGGGTGAATTCACCACAATCACTAATATGGATGCCTGGGGCCATTTCCGCACTAGCCTGTTATAGCGCTATTATTCTACTTTCAACATCCTATGGAATCCTGGGGTTTGCAGTTTAGGCCTCAAAGGCCCCTCCCTAAACTGCAAACCCCAGGATTTCATAGGATGTTGAAAGTGGAATAATAGCACTATGACAGTGTAGTGCAGAAAGGGCCTAATTGATCCATGTTACCCCTCTGATGGAGGGAAGAGCCACATAAACAATACAGTCTATCCAGTTTAGTCCAGTGTGGAAATGGCCCTGGATAGAGGATGACACTCTCAGACTTCACCTCAGTGCCAGGTGACAAATGAAATCAGGTTAGGCTCTTCAGGTTTGGTCAGGGTGCTCCAAGTTCCATCAGCCCCAGTCAGAATGTCTCATAAACAAGGATGGTGGGAGTTGTGGTTATGGACGTCTGCTGGTTGCCCTCTCTCGAAAGGGTTTAAACAGAAAGCAGGGCTGACCCAAGCCATTTTTCTGCCTGAGGCAAAGGAGAAAAGAGCATCCCACCCCCTCTCTCTCCAGTCCATATATAGGCGTCCTTCACTTATTGGACAGGTTTGGGACCAGAGCACTACCAAAAAGCAGAAATCATCAAAATGCAGATCGAAATTTTTGTTTGCTTGCAAATGCCTTTTGCCCACCAAAAAAGTGTAAATAACGCACTCTACGTTGCTTGTGAAAGCTTGTGAAAGCTAAGTAACACATTACAGTGTATATACAGTTGGCCCTCCACATTCGCTAGAGTTAGGGGTAGTCAATAAAGTGGAAAAAATGCAAATATCAAAATGTGTCTATGCATTTGTGGGAAGAGTGGGCCCCCAGGGTCCACACTAGGTCAGGGAAAAGAGAGGGAAAGGGGGGCACATTGGCATGGTGGCCCTATACTTCCTCTCTCTTGCCCACTTCCTTCCTTGGGTGTGGATGGGGTATCAGGAAAGGGTTTGTGGCGCTGAGAAATCAAGCTGCAAGGCATCCTTAGCTGGCCAGGCAGTGGCTGCTGGTGGAAGAAAGGGCCCAGAGGTGGGTTTTTAAAGGGCTGTGCAGCTTGATCAGAGCTGCCGAGAGGAAAAGCTCCCCCAGAAAAAACGGGGGAAATGGGGAGAAACTTGAAAACAATAAAATCTGTGGTAACCAAACCCACAAATGTAGAAGGCTGGCTGTATATACAAAATTACAGTAAAATGAACAATAGCTTACCTTTAAATATACAAAAGTACTGTACAGTAAAATGAACAAAAGGGGATGGTGCAGCTGACAATGCACTGCGCACAGTTTCTAAGAGATGCACAGTGAATTGACACACCACCATCTTTTTGTTTAATCTGCATACTGATTGAGAGAAGAAAGCAGTGCATGGTTGCTTTTCAACCATCTGCTTTTTCAACCCTTTTCAATCACAACCAGAACCCATATATTTGATATGTAATTGAATGAGTATATCACATATTGAAAATACGGGTTTTGGTTGTAACTGAAAAGAATCAAAAGAGCAGACCATTGGAAAGCGGATTGTTGAAAAGCAGGGGACGCCTCTACAGTCAGTCCTTCGCATTTGCGGGTTTCACTTTTGTGGATTTGATTATTCACAGATTATTTGCTGTCACCTCTGCTGCTTCTCTATGTCATTTTTAATAGGGACTGCAAGCCTCGTGAGACTGAGAAACTGTGAACAAAGCTTGTAAGTCCCTATTAAAAATACTGTGGGGCAGCGTTGGAGGTGGCAAACACCGCACCAGCCCCCCACTTCTGCCTTGTGAAGGAACCCTGATCATAGAATCATAGGATTGGAATAGACCCCGGAGGCCATCCAGTCCAACCCTCTAACATGCAAGATCACCCATCAAAGCATTCCCAACAGATGGCCATCCAGCCTCCGCTTAAAAACCTCCAAAGAAGGAGACTCCACCACACTCCCAGGCAGCATATTCCACTGCCAGACAGCTCTGACCATCAGAAAGTTCTTCCTGAGGTTCAAGTGGAATCTCCTTTCCTGCAGCTTGAATCCATTGCTCCTTGTCCTAGTCTCTGGAGCGGCAGAGAACAAGCCCGCTCCCTCCTCAACATGACGTCCCTTCAAATATTTAAACATGGCTATCATGTCTCCTCTTAACCTTCTCTTCTGAAGACTAAACATACCCAGCTCCCTAAGGCATTCTTCATAGGGCATGGCTTCCAGACCCTTCACCATTTTGGTTGACCTCCTCTGGACACGTTCCAGCTTGTCGATATCCTTCTTGAATTGAGGTGCCCAGAATTGTACACAGTATTCCAAATGAGGCCTAACCAATGCAGAATAGAGTGGTACCATTACCTCCCTCCATCTGGACACCATACTCCTATTGATGCAACCAAGAATCGTGTTGGCTTTCTTGGCTGCCGCATCACACTGCTGACTCATGTTCAGCTTGTGATCTACCAAGACTCCTAGATCCCTTTCATATGTGGACTGTGGATTCCTTTGATGCCTCAAAGGAATCCACAGTCAGTTGAATATGCTGATCATACTTTTTTGTGTGTTAAATATGGTTTGGGAGGGCCTAGAGTTATTCACGGTTTTCCCACTTTCATGGGGATCCTGTGCCCCTAACCCTAGTGAATGTGGAGGGATGGCTCTATCTCAGGGGAGGCAAGGGAGAATAGGCAGGTGGTTTCCACTGCTGCCCTCCAGCACTTGTTTCTGAGGCAGTTGCCTCTGACTCAATGATGATTGGTGACTTGGTTACTAGGCTGGTGTATACATTCTGGGTTTTAGTTTGAATTTTAAAGTTTTCCAAGGTGTTGAACCTATCTTAGGTATAGAGTCGAGTATTCCCTGCTCGACCAAGGAGATTCACTACGTGACTCTGGCCACATCACCGCTGCACCTCAGAAAACTGTGTGATAGGTTTGCCTTAGGACAGGCAGAAGTCGGAAAAATGACTTGAAGTCACACAACAACTTTTGATTGCTCCTCTGAAGTTCAGAGTACAACTGGAGCCAATTCCCTGTCCCACTGACATGGAATCACCAGCCACCTAATGGTAAGGCCAAATCTGGCTGAAGACTTGACAGAAAATGTGGTTTTAGAAAGCAGATAGGCAGGCAGGCAGGAATTCTAGGAAGGGGCTTCAGATACCAGATGCCATAAGGAAAAAAAAGAGAAGGAGTTGTTTAAAGGGGAAGGGCCACCCTTCAAAGTGATGGTCACGGGCAGAACTGAAAGATGAAGACAGTAGGAGAGAGCATGGGGCAAAAGTGAGAGAGGACAAAGCCATAGGAAGCCAGTTTGAAGAACGGAGAGGAAACGTCTGGACAGTCTGAGCAACATGAACGACTTGAGGAAACTGGACTTTGGGCTACAGAAAGGATTACTGAGGCAGGAATTGCTGCCACAGGTCAGGCTAAGAGAGAGTGAGATTGGTCCAAGGTCAGCTGGTGAGTTTTGTGGCTCAATGGCGATAGGACATGAGATCTCCCAAGGACCAGTCCAACCCTCTTAACTCATGGATGAGAGACTGTTTGGGGGCTAGAGAACATTTTGGCCCCCCACAAGACTTTGGAGGACCACATCCTCCCTCTGCGCTCCCAGAAAGAATTGGATTCCAATACAAACAACACTCTCCAGAAGGTGATGGAACAATTTTACCATGTTTTTGGCTTTCTCTGTGTCATCTCTGGCCCACAGGAGGCCTTCTTTGCCAACAGGAAGCAATCCAGAAATTGACTTCCTGCTGGGAAATAGGCCTAAAGTACAGCAGGAAAACCAAAAACATGGGGAAATCCTTCTCAAACATCCGGATGACCTCACTTCATCGCTGGCTCACTGCCCCATCCCAGTCTCCCGCTCCACAAAATCAAATTTCTCTTCATGTGCCCTCTCTCTTGACCTCTGTGATGCCTTCCCTATACACACTCCTGCTAGCCTTCTCTCTCTCTTCCACCCCCCAGCAGAGACAGAAAGTCCAATTTCCCCCTATCTATAGAATGCATTCTATGCCATCACATCGTTTCCAGCCTATGGCGGGGTTGCATACACTCTGGCCATATCCGCACTAGCCTGTTATAGCGCGATGATTCCACTTTCAACATCCTCTGGAATCCTGGGGTTTGCCGTTTCGGGAGGGGCCGGCCGGCCCCTCCTGAAACGGCAAACCCAGGATTCCAGAGGATGTTGAAAGTGGAATCATCGCGCTATAACAGGCTAGTGCAGAAATGGCCTCCGTTTCCCAACAACACTTCATTATAAGTTTAGAGTTGACCATAGGTAGAAGTCAACTGTGTGCATGAAAAAAAAGAGAATTAAGAGCTAGGTCTTCCATAATGTCCACACTTGCTACAGATTCTCTCTCATGTGGATTTTCTTATGTTTCGTAAGAGCAGGTCTCTCCCTGAAGCTCCTCTCACAAACCAAGCACTTGTATGGCTTCTCTCCTGTGTGAATTCTCAGATGCGCCATAAGCAACGCAGTCCGGGTGAAGCTTTTCCCACAGACAGAACACGTGTATGGTTTCTCTCCTGTGTGGACTCTCCGGTGCACAATGAGGTTGGAATGTTGGCTGAAACCTTTTCCACAATCAGAGCAGGTGTATGGTTTCTCTCCAGTGTGGGACCTCACATGGTCGGTGAGAGCTGAGCTCCGATGGAAGCTCTTCCCACACTCTAAGCACTTGTAGGGTTTCTCTCCCAGGTGGATTTTTTCGTGCTGATGCAGGCCGGAGCTCCAGATGAAGCTTTTGTTGCAATAGGAGCAAGAATACGCTTTTTCACCTGTGTGGATCCTTTGGTGCCCAAGCAGGCAGGAACCCTGCGTGAAACTTTTTCCGCAATCCAAGCACTTGTACGGCTTCTCTCCAGTGTGGATCCTCAGATGTCTGTTAAGGTGGGAAATTTGGTGGAACCGTTTCCCACACTCGGAGCACTTGTGAGGTTTCAGGCCAAGCGGGGAAGGTTTTTCCCCTTCAGCAATATCTGAACCAGCACTAAAGCCTGTCCCACAGTCTTCTGGAAGCTCCTCTTTTGTAGAGCTTTTCACCTCCAAAAGTTTTGCACTTTCCCTCAATTGTTCATGATCTGTTGGAATAAAAAGAGAACCGACAGGCAGTAAATGTATTTTTTTACTCCAAGTCTCAAGTCACGTCTCAAGTCAAGTCTCAAATCTGGAAGTCAATTTTATACTCCACTCAAAACTTCAGAATTAATAGATAGAGTGAAATAAATTCAGTTTTAACAATTTAAGCAGAGTTGACTCTCCACATTTGCAATTTTGCCATCTGCAGCTTCAGAAGTGGGGAATAGGATCCTATCTTACTCCCCATTACTGAAGATTCAAAAGTTTTAAAAGGAAGAATCCTTCTTTCTCAAGCCCATTGCCTAACACATTTTCTGTTCCCTTCTGAGAAATGGGTCCCAGTTTGGGCTTGAGAGAGATTATCATACGACTAGTAGGCAAAAAGAGATAGAAGTGTTGTTCAAAGTCATCAGGTTTTTGGATGAATGCATTATGTTAACTGAACCAAGGGTATCAAGTCAGTCATTAAAAATCTACAAGTCTCGATTCGAGTCAAGTCAGTGCATCATTTATGGCCAAGTCGAGTGTGAGTTGAGTCACTAAAGCGACTTAAGTCCGACTTGAGTCCGAGTTTATCAACTCAAGTCTACATCACTGCTGACAGGCGGGCAGGATTGCTGCTGGGATTCCAGAAAATATTATTTATTCAATTTAATACAAATTGAGCCTTTCCTATCTGGGAATCTGAAATCCAAAACCCTACAAAAAATAAAACTTCTGACAAACAGAACCCAGTCTTCTTCCCATAGGAAACATGAGGGAATGAAAAGTGCTTCCCTAGGAACGCACACATGTGTGGTCCCAAGCAAGCTGATGGTGGATAAAAGGTGCCAAGCTGAGTGAGAGACTTTGCAAGCAGCATGTGCACTGGCCTGGTGGCTAAGGGGGAAAGATATGAAAAGGCAAACACTGATTGTCTTTGTCAGTCTTCAGTAAGAAAGAGTTCTGGAATAAAGTCTCTCAGTCAGCCAGGGAGGGTGATTGTGTGGGAAGGTTTAATTCCCAGTGGGAGCCTAGTGAGAGGCAGAAGAGTAACTGAACCCTAGTGGAATCTGGTCAGAGAGTGTGACCTAGATTGAGAGTTGAGCTTTTGGTGGGAGTGTAGCCAAAGGGCTGTTTATGATACTTGTGCTAACAGGAGAGTTTGAACACAAGGAAACTGTCTAAAAGAACTCTGAAGAAATGTATTAGCTTTGATCTATGTATAAACTCCAATATTTTGTTATCTATGTTGTTTTATTAAATATTACAGTTTATTTTTGTAAATACTGACTATTTAATGACTCACAGAAAACATGCTGCCATAGAACTATTAAGGGATTCTAAATAACAACTGAAAGGTCTCGCCCTTTTACGCAAAGGTGGTGTTATAAAGAGGGAAGACAGAGTTATATGTGAAGTGACAGGGTGTTTTATCAGACTGGGGAGCTGCCATACCAATATAAGAAAGAAAGAAGCAGGCCCTGTCACAGAAACCTAAACAAATTTCGAGATACAGTTGTGTTCCCCATATCTCCAAGATATCTCATTATATATATGCAAACATTCCAAAATCAAAACAATAAAAAAAAAAATTTGAAGTACAGAACACCTCTGAAATACAGAATACTTCTGGTCCCAAGCATTTCAGATAATGGAGGTTCAGCGCTTTAGTCTCACTGTATGGCATCCAAGGCAGTTTACAATATTATGTAAACAAAAGAGCTAAAATAATATGTAGTACAAAAGTTTAAAAAGTATTAAACAACCAATCCAATTCAAACATCAATGAAAACAGTTTAAAAATGCATGCAACACATATTATATATTGAAACATATAGCACACCCACTGACTATCCTTGGCCCCAGTCTTCTGGTAAAGGCTGATGGTGGGCCAACAAAAGAGAAGAGAGAAGGGGCCAATTAAGCCTCCCTTGGGACAGGGGCCATTTCCGCACTAGGCTGTTATAGCGCGATGATTCCACTTTCAACATCCTCTGGAATCCTGGGGTTTGTAGTTTCGGGAGGGGCCGGCCAGCACACTCACAATCACATGACGCTCCATGGTAGGGCAGCCGCCGATCGCACACCTTTTCATTTTCGGCTAGAAGCCGAAATGGTGTGCGATCGTGCATTGCTCCCAGGCTCCACGGACACTTACCTGGCGTGCCGAGCCTCCGGAGCCATGCTGGTCGTGCTTCCTGCCCCGGCGCAGCCTGGGAAACTCCCAGGCTGCACTGCGGAAGGAAGAAGCGGGGCTCTCGCGCGAGCACGCAGCTTGTGCAGAGCCAAAGGACCCTGGATGCCAGAGCCTCTCGCCGGAGGCTGCTTGCACGATCCCTGCACCCCAGCACTGGAAGAAGGTAAGGTGCGGAAAGGGCCTCAGAGATGTGTTCACAGATTTTCATTTACTGTACTTTGTATCTTTAAGTCTGTTTTAACAGTTCCTCTCTTCTGTTCTGTGCTGTAACTGGATTCTCCTTTTTTTCTTATTGTTGTGAGCCTCCCCATTTTGGGAGGAAACATGGAATATAAATCTAATAAACTAATTAATGTTGGGGGTTTTTCCCTGTCCCCTTTGGGAAATACAGCATAATTGCAACCATCCTGGGAAACAAGGTGTGGCAATGACTACTTATTCAACAAAGAGCCATCTCTGTCACCTTTTTGCTTGCCGTCCTTGTTTGGACCTAGTGTAGCTCCTTTTGTTGTGGACGAATAGAGCCCCACTTCTGCCAACAGCCCAGACACCTGAAACCAGAGCAAAAAGCATAATCAGGATACGATGAGAGTGCTAGGAAGGAACCATAGCTAAACAGCAGGGCACGTGCTTTGCCTGCAGGAGCACTTTGGTGCAATGCTTGGAAGGCTCACTTTTAAAAAAAAAAATAAGTTATTAATAATATGATGTAGTGGCACAATGTAACCACAACTGGCCTTCCACATTTCCGGATTTGACTTTCCTGGATTTGATTATTTGCAAGTTTCTCCAACCCACAGCTGGCGACCTTCCTTGGCCAGTTTAGGCCTGATGAGGACAAACCTTTTCTACACTTGTACTTCCCTATCTTACTAGACCGCTGCTATCTCCCAGGACCACCCCAACCACCTCACCGTGAAAAGGGAGCAGAGCTATTCCCATTTCTTCCTTCTCTACCCCATTAAGAAGGGTCAAGAAGGAAGTCGACAAGCTGGAACGTGTCCAGAGGAGGGTGACCAAAATGGTGAAGGGTCTGGAAGCCATGCCCTATGAAGAACGCCTTAGGGAGCTGGGTATGTTTAATCTGCAGAAGAGAAGGTTAAGAGGGGACATGATAGCCATGTTTAAATATTTGAAGGGATGTCATGTTGAGAAGGGAGCAAGCTTGTTCTGTACCGCTCCAGAGACTAGGACAAGGAGCAATGGATTCAAGCTGCAGGAAAGGAGATTCCACTTGAACCTCAGGAAGAACTTCCTGATGGTCAGAGCTGTCCGGCGGTGGAATAGGCTGCCTCAATGGAGTGTGGTGGAGTCTCCTTCTTTGGAGGTTTTTAAGCAGAGGCTGGAAGGCCACCTGTTGGGAATGCTTTGATGGGTGTTCCTGCATAGCAGGGGGTTGGACTCGATGGCCCCTGGGGTCTCTTCCAACTGTATGATTCTATGATTCTATGATTAAGGGCCATCCCTAGAAGACAAAGAGCATAACAATCTGCTTAGGGCAGCCAAGTTTTAGATACTTGTCTTTAGATAACTTCAATGCTTCTTCTTCCCCTTCAACATGATTTTCCCATAGTTTCTGGCTGAAACCTCTAAGGCTCGGGTGGGCAGCTGGTTTGTGGGGCCACACTAATAAGCCACATTGACCCTCTGCAGGACTTTAATGTCTGCAACCCTTACCTTCAGTATATTTTTTTATTTTTTTAAAAAATGAATTTTCCATGGTTTCCGTGGCTGAGGAGTGATTCAAACCTTGGTCTCCAAGGTTATAGTCCAACTCTCAAATCACTACCTCACACTGGAACTTTTTCACACAAAACCCTTTAGAGAGTTGGTCTAAGATTCCCATGCTAAGTCAAAAAAAAATGTAAAGGTATATTTTGTAACGTCACCAGAATTTTTTATATACATATTATGGGTAAAGATTTGGATATGGATTACTTCATGATTATATGACACCAGCAGCAAGAATATTGTTCACTCAGATTTGGAAACAGACTGAAACACAGTGCTGACAATGGAAAAATAGGTTGTTAAAGTTGCTGAGTTTAAGCCCAAATGAGCAAACTAGCATGAGTTTTAAAGGACAAGTCAACTCATAGAATCCTAGAGCTGGAAGAGACCACAAGAGCCATCCAGTCCAACTCTTTGCCATGCAGGAATACACCATCAAAGCATTCCCAGTAGATGGCCATCCAACCTGTGTTTAAACACCTCCAAAGGAGGAGGCTCCACCACACTCCCAGGCAGCATATTCCACTGTCAAACTGCTCTTACTGTCAGGAAGTTCTTCCCAATGTTTAGATGGAATCTCTTTTCCTGAAGTTTGAAGCCATTGCTCCGCGTCCTAGTCTCTGGAGCAACAGAAAAGAGGTTTGCTCCACCACCCTCCATATGACATCCTTTCAAATATTTAAACATAGCTATCGTGTCACCTCTCAATCTTCTCTTCTTCAGGTTAAACATCCCCATCTCCCTGAGCCTCTCCTCATAGAGCTTCATAGTTCCCAGGCCTTCTACCATTTTGGTCGCTCTCCTTTGGACATGTTTCAGCTTGTCAATATCCTTGAACTGTGGTACCCAGAACTGGACACAGGATTCCATGTAGGGTCTACCAAAACAGAATAGAGTGGTACTGAAGTGTTTTTGTTTGTTTGTTTTTCTGAAGGATTGGAAACCATTTTAGACTTTTTGAGCAATAAGAAATCTACTGATGCAATAAGTTTTAGCCATGGCCCCTAGTAATTCTAGCGGGTCTACTTAGTCGGATCTGTAATGACAGAGTAACCTTTTTTCCTTTTCTCTTTTCTTTCCTCCAGTACAATCCGGTGTGGGTGGGGGTCAGAGCCCTTTTGTTTTTTAAGTAAGGTAGTGTTTAGTGTTTTTGTTAATTTAGGCCCTTTCCACACGGGGGATGGGGGAACGGGGCAGCGCACGCAGGGACGGATCTTACCTGAAAACGGGTTGCTCCGTCCCTGCGGGGAGCGCGCGTTCGCCGCTCCACACGCTGGTGAGTTTCGGCGGTGTTCGGCGGCGCCCAAAATGGCGGCTGGCGACTTCCGGCGGCGCTCCGCCAATCAGGGCAGTGCGCCAGCCAGAAGCCCGCCCCTGGGCAGCTCTGCAGGGACGCGCTAGCGCGTCCCTGCAGTTTCACACGGGGCGCTGCAATGGGTTAGCGCGCTCACGTTTCGTAAAAACCTCATAAAATGTGGTTTTTAAAAAACGCGCCGCGCCACCCCTTGCAGCCGCGCTAGCGCGGTTTGAGGTGTGGAACCTCCACTATTCAAACCGCTCTAGCGCGCTCCACGGTGTGGACGACCTCCGGATGAGTCGCCCTAAGCCGTTTTTTTTCCCCGTGTGGAAAAGGCCTTAGTTAATGCTCAATGTTTTAGTTTAGTGAGTTAGTGTTGTTTTTTTAGTTTTAGTGTGTTTTCATTTTTTAAACATATATTATTTTGATTGTAACTCTGACTTGCCCTGTGAATCGGTTTGTTTGTTTTAAAACTAATAAAATACATACTTGTATGTATTTTATTGAATAGCATCTGAAGCTGCTGTTTGCTGTGGGACGATAGCTTAATATCAGTACTGGTGGCAGCTTCTTTTTCACAGCAGATAGCAACCGATAGGGTCAGCAGGAAGTACTTTTCTGTAAGGATAGCAGCTGAAAAGGAAACCTTATCCACCCCCCTCAAACACAAGGTAGCAGTGAGTTCCATAAGGCAATTATGTGTGCACTGTGTGAAAAAATGACTTTCTTTCCAGGAATGATAAGAAAGGAAGAGGAAAAGAAACTTGGGCCATTTCTACACTACACTGTTGTAGTGCTATGATTCCACTTTCAACTTCCTATGGAATCCTGGGATCTGCAGTTTAGGGAGGGGCATTGAGAATTCTTAGCCAGAGAGCTCTTTGGCTTCAGACAACTACAAAGCCCAGAATTCCGCAGGATGTTTCCACAGGGATTTAAGAGTCTTAATGGGATTTAGGAGTCTTAACAGACTACAAGCTGAATATGAGTCAGCAGTGTGATGCGGCAGCCAAGAAAGCCAATGCAATTCTCGGCTGCGTCAATAGGAGTATGGTGTCTAGATCGAGGGAGGTACTGGTACCATTCTACTCTGCTTTGGTGAGACCTCATCTTGAATACTGTGTCCAGTTCTGGGCACCCCAATTCAAGAAGGACATGGTCAAGCTGGAGCAAGTCCAGAGGAGGGCGACCAAAATGGTGAGGGGCCTGGAAGCCATGCCCTATGAGGATAGACTTTGAGAGCTGGGTATGTTTAGTCTGCAGAAGAGAAGGTTAAGGGGGGACATGGTAGCCATGTTTAAATATTTGAAGGGATGCCATGTAGAGGAAGGAGAGGGCTTGTTTTCTGCTGCTCCAGAGACCAGGACAAGGAGCAATGGATTCAAGCTGCAGGAAAGGAGATTCCACCTGAGCCTCAGGAAGAACTTCCTAACCGTCAGGGCTGTCCGGCAGTGGAATAGGCTGCCTCGGAGTGTAGTGGAGTCTCCTTCCTTGGAGGTTTTTAAGCAGAGGCTGGATGGCCATCTGTCGGGAGTGCTCTGAGAGTGTTCCTGCACAGCAGGGGGTTGGACTCGGAGGCCCCTGGGGTCTCTTCCAACTCTACATTTCTATGATTCTATGTTGAAAGTGGAATCATAGCACTATAACAGTGTAGTGCAGCAATGGTCTTGGAGGGATGTTGATGGGAAAGAAGGGAAGGGTCTAAAGTGGCCCCTCCACTTTCATGGGGGTTCGGATACAGAACCCTCCCAAAAGTGGAAAAGCTGCAGATAAGTCCCCCACCACGCCCCCTCCCATTCTCTTCTGGGGCTCCCCTCATTCTCTTGCCTTTTGCCTCAGCAACCATTCTCTGCCCCAGGGTAAAATGCATGGGAATGGGAGGGGGAGCTCCGGAGAGGAGAAGGAAGGTATGTACGTGCGTCCCCACCACTCCCTTCCCTTTTGCCTCAGCTCACATTCTCCTGACAGGGCCAAATGCATGAGAATGGGAGGAGGGACCTGCAGAGGGGAGAATGTGCACACATACCTTCCTCCCACCATTCCTTTGCCTTTTGCCCCAGGGTGCTCGTCTTCCTTCTCTGTGCCCAACAAAATGCAAGAGAATGGGAGGAGGAGAGTGTGGAGGAAGGCACGTGCACACCTTGTAAATAACCAAGTCTGCAAAGGTCAAACCCACAAGTGTGGAGGGAGGACTGTATGTAAACATCAACCCTCACCACTTTCTCCATGTGTTGCAAGGGCAACAAGGACCCAAAGCTCCCCTCTCCTGTTCGGATAACCTCGGAGTCCGTTCTCAGAGGTTCTTCTTGCCGCATCAGGAATTCCTCAGCCAGGGTCACTGCTTGGGCGCACGTCTCCGGAGCCCCTCCCTTCACCCAGCTCTGGATCTCTAGCGGCAGGACAGCCAGGAACTGCTCCAGGATCAACAGCTCCAGGATCTGCTCCTTGGTGTGCCTCTCGGGCTTCAACCACTGATAGCAAAGGAACCAAAGCCGGCTGCAAACCTCCCGGGGCCCCTCAGCCTCCAGGTAGCAAAACTGCCGGAATCGCTGCCGGTGTGTCTCCATGCTGACCGTCTCCTCATCTGGAAGCATCTGTTGCTCCAGCTTCTCACAGTTCACCTCTTCTTTGGTTAACAGCTTGCTGTCCGTGCCTTGAACGTCTCTGCCAAAGCTGAGTAAAGGCTGGACTATGTGTTCTGCTCCCAGCTGGTGACTAACATTAGCCACTTCTTGAAAGTGGGCTGGTAAAGCCTCACTGTGGCCCCAGGAGGAGGGCTCTCTGTTCTGGGGGTCTCCCCACCCTGGATGGAAGGATTGCATCTCCTTTGGGAAGTCTTGCCACTGGGGTTCCCAGTGCTGAGCTAAACCGTCCTCTTCCTCTTTGATCCGTGGAGACACTATTTTGTTTGGAAATCCCTCTGCACTTCCCATTTGGATGCTGGGAGAAGATTCTCTCTTACCCTCTGATCCTTCCTCTGCTTTGGGACTTGACGGGGCTCCCTCCGCCATTTGCCCCCCTGACGGCGGCCCAGCTGGAAATCGGGGAATGGAATCTCCCACAATCCTCTGCTCAGCGGCCACCTTCTCAAGGAATAGTGTCAAGCTCTAGGCTTCACTTTGACTTTCCAACTTCCCCTCTCCCTTTCTCTAGTTCCCTACCTCAGTGGTCTTTTGGTGAAAATCTTATATTTGATTTTACTTGGGTTCTTGACATAAGCCAGGACTGGCAGTAGAGTCTACCAGTTTGTGTCAGAAACAGATGCGTGATAAAATAGAAAGTAAGTTATGTGGATGATGACGGATATTCATGGTGGGAGACTTCATCCTGAAGGGAAAGAAGAGACAAAGAAGAATGATAGAACACACGTACAAAAATTGAAAGATTATCTCATTTTATTTCTTGTCATTCTTTCCTCTGAAATTCTTTCCAAAAATCACCTAACATCCTTCATGGAGATATGTTAGAATCTGAGAGGACTTTTGAAAAAAACTCAGAAGCTGGGGTGGTTGGCATTGCAATAAAATGTAAATAATGGCAAAAGTCTGGGGGGGGGATTTGTTATTAAAAATTAAAGCCGGGCTTCTCTGAATATTGATTCTCCCCCCAGGCAAATAAGTGCACGCAATTCTGCGTATGTGTTTAGTATGGAAAAGCAATAAGGCAGTTCAAATTCTCCACATTTCTGCTTAAGAAACCAAAACCACAAATTTTCCTTTGCATTTGCAGAAATTCCAGATATTTTAGATTTCAGGTGCTGCAGGAGGAAGGAAAAGGCTTGGGTCAAGTGACAGATATTGTAACAGTCCTGTCACTTTCTGAACAAACTCTGATTTGGATTGTCCAACTTCCGATATCCAGCTAAGGCTTAGTAATTTAATAATGTGTATTTAGGCCTCAATTATTTCTGCTAAATATGATAGATATGGAAGATAACAATGAGAGAGAAAATAGAATTCTAATTTGTTATATGGCAAGAGCAGCAAGATTGGTGTATGCAAAGAACTAGAAAAACAGTAAATCCCCTAATATTGTGGAATGGCTAGAAAAATTATTAAATATGGCAGAGTCAGATAAATTGACAGATTTAGGCCATTTCTGCACTAAGCTGTTATAGTGCTATTATTCCACTTTCAACTTCCTATGGAATCCTGGGGTTTGCAGTTTAGGGAGGGCCTTTTTGAATCCTCAGCCAGAGAGCTCTTTGGACTCAGTAAACTACAAATCCCAGAACTCCACAGGAGGTTGAAAGTGGAATAATCACACCATAACAGCGTAGGGTAGAAATGGCCTTAATTAAAGAGGAATCTATAGAAAATTTTTCGAAGAACTGGAAACTTTTTACAATACATTAAGCTCAAAAGCAGAGGTACAGCAATTATAAATTTTCATATTCAAGAAGAAAAGACAGAATAGAATCAAAATATAAAAGGTCAAAGTACTATAAGAAGAGTTAGGTAAGAAAAAAGAAACAAGCTAGACAGTAGAAATTTCAGTTAATTAGAACTACAGTTTAAGAGAGTTAGACAGTGTTTTTTTAAATGTTGATGTTTTAGTGTTATTGTTTGTTTTGTGTTGTTTTGTTACTTGGTGTTGTTGTCTTCTTTGTTGTATTATTGTTCTTTCTTTTTAATATAATTTAGAAAATAATAAAAGATTATTTGTTCAAATAAAAAATAATAATTTGTCATTACTCACGAAATAATCCTCCTTAGAAGAAGAAGGAAAAAGAAAAAGAAAGAAAAAATCCCATGAACATAGAACACCAGCAGATCAATGTGAAGAGTTCTGGCCCTGTCAGGTTTCTGATTTGCTGGGGAAATTGGGATGGAAATGCATTTAGTCAGACGACAGCAACCACTACAATCTGAAGTGGTACAGTTCAGACAAAAGTTTTATTCCCCAAGGAATAATAACAAATGTCCGGGAAAGGGATTTATTATTAAAAATGAAAGCTGGGATTCTCTGAATATTAAAATTTCCCCTCCCAGGCAAATAAGTTGCAATCTAATGCCTTGCATGTTCACTGAAGTCCCGTCCCATTGATTTCACCAGCTCTTACTCCCAGCCAGGCAGGTACAGGATCGCAGCCTAAGGATTCATTCTTAGATAATATACAAGTGGCAACTGGATCGAAACAAAAGAAAGTAGGATTTCCTTGAGCCCTCTAGAGAAGCCCCACTGCTCTTTGCCTCTCTTCAGTTGCCATCCAGCAGCTATCCCACCGGGTGGTGTGCCCAAGTTTTCTTGTTTTCCTTTACCCTCCCCTTATTCTTTCCTTTTGGGACTGTGAACCTGCAGATGGGAATTTTCTTCCTTATTAAAAAAAAAATGATACGCAGATCACCAATGCAAGAGCCTCTCTATGCATACAGCAAATAGAAATCTGATAAACAAAGAAATTAAATATTGCACTGTGGAGTGCTCCAGGTCCAGGATTCCAGCAACACCATCCCATTACCCTGAAACAGCCTCAGACCTCACTGGGCTGCTTTGGGTGTTTTCTTCCTCTTGGGCCAGGGTGCACTAAGCGTAGACCTTTGCCCGGTCGCAGCCCGCAAGGCCATTTTTGCCAACTCCTCCTCCAGACCTTAGGGGCCCTTTTACATTACACAGTTGTAGTGCTATGATTTCAGCTTAACTAGAATCTGCAGCCTGTGGAATCCTGGGGTTTGTAGTTTGGTGAGGCAAGATAGCTCTCTGCCAACAAATTCTAAATGTTGTTGTTGTTATGTGCCTTCAAGTCGTTTTCGACTCATGGTGACCCTAAGATGAATCTACCATGAGGTTTTCGGAGGCTGAGGGTGTGATGTGCCCAAGATTACCTAGTGGGTTTCCATGGCTGAGCCGGGAATCAAATCCTGGGCCATTTCCACACTACATTCTTATAGTGCGATTATTCCACTTTCAACATCCTATGGAATCCTGAGGTTTGCAGTTTCGGAAACTGCAAACCCCAGGATTCCATAGGATGTTGAAAGTGGAATAATGGCGCTATAAGAGTGCAGTAGGTCTCCAATGCTCAAACCGCTACACCATGCTCGCTCACTTGCTCATGTATTCCACTGGTTCCTAACCTTTTCTTTACTAGGAACCCGCTGTAACTATAATTTGTTGCTAAGGACCCCAAGACTTAACTCAAGATTTCAATATTTAAATTTAAATTTTCAAATATTTATTTAGGGCTTCTGAAAAAGGTGGCAAAGGCAAACCCTGTCTGAACAACTCTTGCAAAAAAAAAAAAAAAACCAACAACAACTCTGTGATAAGTTCACCTTAAGGTTGCCGCATGTCAGAAGTGACTTGAAGGCGCACAACAACAAACTGCCACGAATAGGGGGAGATTCTTTCTACCCGTCATGTCTCTCCACTTTGAAAACTGGCTTACGGCGGCAAACCTATCATAGGAGCTTTCTTGGCGAGATTTGTGGTCTTTGCCTTTCTCTGAGGCTGAGAGAATGTGACTTGCCTGAGGTCACCTTGTGGGTTTTCCATTGCTGAGTGGGGATTCAAACTCTGTTCTCCAGAGTCATGGGCCTTTCCGCACTAGACTGTTATAGTGCTATTATTCTACTTTCAACGAACTGTGGAGTTCTGGGGTTTGTAGTTTACTGAGGCTAAGGAGCTCTCTGGCTGAGAATTCTAAAGGCCCCTCCCTAAACTGCAAACCCCAGGATTCCATAGGATTGTGAAAGTGGAATAATAGCACTATAACAGTCTAGTGCGGAAATGGCCATACTTTGGGTGTGCACACACACCTGATGCTGTATTCCTTTCAACAGGGATAAATAGCTGGGGGCCAAGGGAGCTGAAACTGCTCCCCGGCATCCCCCCAACACTGCAGCATCCCTGTTGCTACCGCTGTTGTTGGTCTCCAGCAACAGGTCTTCCTGGACCCCTAGATGTCCCTGGACGCCAGGTTAAAAACTACTGGTGTACCCTAAATAACCTAATTCCAAATCCCAGGATTACACAGAATGGAACCATGTAGTTAAAGTGGAATCATGGCTCTATAACTGTGTGGTATGAAAGGGCCCCTTGACTGTCCTTTTTCTGAGGAAAAAATAGGGCCCATTTCCTCTCCTGGAAGCCTTCAGATGTAGAAATTCACCTTTCTCCTTCTCTGTTTAGCATTTTTAAAATTCCATTTTTCAAAACCAGATATGGACTTCCAGGTTCGGGTACTGGGCAGTGGTGTGACCCTTGGAGGGTCCAAGAAAATGAGCCCAGCCCAGCTAAACTGGCCCATCTCCCTGCTCCTTTGGAGTTTCCAACCCCCAAAAAAGATATTTATAGTTCTGCTAACCTTCCTATGTTGCTGAGCCTACGGCTCTTGAAGCTGTAAGCAGTCATGTCATTTTGGCTACTTGAAGCAAGGGAACTTTCAACCCAAACACTAGAAACAGAGCGAAGGATGTATTGGTTGCCGTGATATAAATATGGAGAGTAATTCAAACATTCTGTGGCCACACCACGTTACAGCAATATTGATATTCCATGGCTACGCCACATCAAAAGGTATTGCAAAAATTCCCCACCACGCAAGAAAACTATGAACATTTCCGCCTGACACTCTTATAACACAATGATTCCACTTTCAACCTCCTATGGAATCCTGGGGTTTGCAGTTCTGGGAGGGGCCAGCCAGGCCCTCCCGAAACTGTAAACCCCAGGATTCCATAGGAGGTTGAAAGTGGAATCATCGCGCTATAAGAGTGTCGTGTGGAAATGGCCTATATGGAGAGAGAGAGAGAGAGAGAGAGAAATCTGTTGTTGGTTGTGTGCCTTTAAGCTGTTCACAGAGTTTTCTGAGGCTGAAACTACATGACGTGCCCAAAATCACCCAGTGGGTTTCATAGGGTTTTCTGGGGCTGAGAGTCTGTGACATGCCCGTGGTCACTCAGTGTGTTTCCATGGCTGGGCAGTGATTCAAACCTTGGTCTCCAGGGTCATAGTCCAACTCTCAAATCACTACCTAACATTGGACGTATACCTACACAGAATCATAGAAATGTAGAGTTGGAAGAGACCCCAGGGGCCAGCGAGTCCAACCCCCTGCTATGCAGGAACCCACATCAAAGCACTCCCAACAAATGGCCATCCAGCTTCTGCTTACAAACCTCCAAAGACGGAGACTCCATCACACTCCCAGGCTGCCTATTCCACTGCCGGACAGCCCTGACTGTCAGGAAGTTCTTCCTGAGGTTCAGGTGGAATCTCATTTCCTGCCGCTTGAATCCATTGCTCCTTGTCTGAGTCTCTGGAACAGCAGAGAACAAGCCTGCTCCCTCCTCGACATGACATCCCTTCAAATATTTAAACATGGTTATCATGTCCCCTCTTAATCTTCTCTTCTGCAGACTAAACATACCCAGCTCCCTAAGCCGTTCCTCATAAGGCTTCCAGACCCTTCACTATTTTGGTCGCCCTCCTCTGGACACGCTCCAGCTTGTCGACATATATATCCTTCTATGCCAATATAGATAGATATAGATAGATTCTGAGATACACAGAGAGAGCAAGAAAAAGAAAGGGGAAGTGAGGAGAAGAAGAAACAGAAACAACAAAATACAGAAAATTTGTTGTTGTGTCCCTTCAAGTTATTTTCCAACTTATGTCAACTCCAAAGGTTATTGTATCATGGGGATTTCTTCATAAGATTTGTTCTGAGGGGTTTGCCATTGCATCCCTCTGCGGCTGGGAGAGTGTGATTTGCAGAAGGGCACCCGGTGGGTTTCCAAGGCCAAGTGGGGATTTGAACCCTGGTCTTCCAGAGTCCTAATGTGGCACTCAAACCACTAAATCACACTGTCTTCTGTGTGTAGATTATCATCAAGTGATGTGGCAATCCCATTATTTCCTTATTTATTTTAGGAAAAGACTATCTGGGGATAGTTTGCCCGTTCCTTCCTCTGAAATAGAGCCTACAGCACCTGGTGTACTTGTGGTCTCCCATCCAAGTACCAACCAGGGCTGACCCTGCTTCAAGATCAGAAGAGATCTGGTGCCTTTAGGGTAATTAGGCCCTAGGCTGGCACATACTGGCAGGAAATCTGAGGCAATTGTTGCCTCAGATATCTTTATAAAATACCCATATGTTCGCGTTTTCAAATGCAGACAGCGGTATAATGTGACTTCTTCCTGGCTGCAATAAAACCCTTGGAGATTCTGACTCGTTTTGCATGGATCCCAGAACAAGGAGGGGCTCAAGTCCACACAAAGACTACAGTTTTTTGTTTTGTTTTTTTGGGGGTTTTTAGGGAAGGTTGATCTCCTTTGAAATGATGCAGCAAAACTGGACCACTCAGATTCCTGTGTAGCTGAGGAAACCCCTAGGAAGCCTCGAATCAGCGAGATGCTTAAATGAACATTATTTCACTATTGCTTTCATGGTATTCTGATTGCAACCAGCTAGAATAATTTTAACCAGCCAATACAGGTAGGATAACAATGCAAGGTGGACTAGCATGAACTTCTTTGGTCAGATTCCACCTGGATCCAGAGTTCCAGTTCTGGGCACCACAGTTCAGGAAGGATATTGACAAGCTTGAACGTGTCCTGACCCGGGGGAAGGTGTGACCAAAAATGGTAGAAGGTCTGGAAGCCATGCCCCGTGAGCAGCAGCTTAGGGAGCTGGCTATGTTTAGCCTGGAGAAGAGAAGGTTAAGAGGCGACACAATGGCTGTGTTTCAACACTTGAAGGGACATCATCTGGAGGATGGAGCTAGCCTGTTTTCTGCTGCTCCAGAGACTAGGACACGGACCAATGGCTTCAAACTTCAGGAAAAGAGATTCTACCTAAACATTAGGAAGAATTTCCTGATGATAAGAGCAGTTGGACAGTGGAACAGGCTGCCTGGGAGTGTGGTAGAGTCTATTTCTTTGGAGGTTTTTAAACAGAAGCTGGATGGCCATCTGCTTTGATGCTATATTCCTGCATGGCAGAATGGGGTTGGACTCGATGGCCCTTGTAGTCTCGTTCAACTCTGTGATTCTATTCTGTGATGGCGATGATCCCTTTCAGGTAACCTGTTTTGAGTCCTTTTGTTTAAAAAAGAAAAGAAAACCCTGACAAATAGTCAAGATTAATGACGACTTGCCAGCCAACGCTGAGCCCCCCATGATATAGGTATGAATTAGAAATAATAAATTAGAAAGGGCTCCTGCAACACCCCCACCTTAAAAACTGCGCCAGGGTCCCCGTCCTTTTGCATTACGCACATGATCCATAGATGACCTGCCCAATCATGATTAGGAAAGAAAGAAATATAGCAACCCTGTCCGTCTACCGGTTTGAGTTTCCAACCTGGGATACCAATACTGGAAGGGAAAGACCCTGTTTTAGAAGCCATCCCCTCCACCTCGTCAGCCCCTCGATGCACCCTGGAAAAAAGCCCCCCTGGCCACACCAACTCACCCCCGCCTCAAATGCGCATCTTCCTGAACGCGCAACAATAGCTGGAGACTGCAAAAGGCTTTGCTGCGAAAGTGCAGCAGGAAGGGACTTCGTCGTATTTACGGTCCCCCCTTTTTCAAAATTTCTGGACCTCTCTGAGACGCAGCGCTCTATGGCTTTAACTCTTGAGATCCACCCCTGGAAGGGGTTTTATTAAAAAAGCAAGATCTGGGGATGCCTGAAAAGATATCACCCATTTACTCTGGCAAGCTTGTTCCGGGCTTTGGCTGGGATCAGGCGCTTGGCGTTGTCGCAGAACCAATGAATGGGGGGCACCTTAAAGGACATCTAGCCCACCCCGATGCTCAAGGCACAACTTGTCTTTATAGGAGCCTTTGTGAGGGTTTTTTGAAAATCAAAATTTACCCTTCGTTTATGATAACAGCAGTGAGAATCGAATACGGTAAACTTTGGAAAAAATGAAGGGACCCGTGATAGATAGACAGATAGATAGATAGATCGATCGATCAATGGCTATATAGTCTGTTAGAATTAAAAACTGCAGATATTTTATCTCAAAGGCTTAAAGGTCTGACAGATGAAAAAATGGACAAGGAATCAATTCCCTTGAATCAATTCCTTCAAAATCAGAAAATACAAAATTAGCTAACATGTGTTTCTTTTATCAATTTTGTAGAGGAAAATCTTATCCGAAATAAGGTAACATACTTTTAAAATCAGAAATGTAATGAAGGGGGTAGAATTGAACATATGATTTAGTAAATCAGAGAAAAATCATTAGGCATGTGATGAATATGTCAGCTTAGACTATAATTTCAGATCTGATAGATGTGGTTGTTCAGAAACAATTTAATTTAATCCTTTTTGAGTAGTATGTTTAAGTTTTGACTTATGAATAATACTTGATTCTAGGAAGGACTGGAAGAAGATTCTATGATATCGAAATGAGCTACAGTATATTGTAAACCGATGGTTTATTTATGTTTTTTATTTCTATATTTTGTAATAAAAAGTAAAAAAAATTACCCTTCTTTTTTTCCTCCTACTTCTGTTCCACTTCTACGTAAATTAAACCTTGAAATACTACTTATCACTCCTTCCAGTAACAACTTCTTTCCATTTACACAAATGAGAAAACATTTCTTTTTTTATTTAAAATTATAAGAAAAAGAAAACAAAAAAAAACCCATAATGTGATAAACATAAAAATGAAAAAAAAAATACAAAAAAAATGCTTACGTTTCTATTTCTCTCCAAATCTATTTACATGATATTACTTATTGAATGTATTATAAATCATACTGGTTATATATTTTGATTATATATATCTGAATCTCATTCTCATTGTACCCATTGTTATTATTTATTCCCATAATTAACATTTTAAAAATATACTATTAGTAGTTTCATTCTTATTTCTCTCCTTTTCAAGCTAAATTTAAACTATTACTATTACTAAGTGTACCCCATCCCCAGAGCTAATTATATCTCAAGTTACTCCATCTTCCAAAGACATTTCTTATAAAGAGAAACTTCTACAATTTAACTCAGAGGACAGTTTCTACGCCCTCTTGTCTTCATACAAAAGTTAAATGTCTATAAGCAAAGTGCTTGCGTCACTATTCTCCAAAATTCACTCTTTATATATATAAAAATCAAAGTTTGTATGTCTGTATGAGGTGAAGACCTCATATGATTGGCTGTGTGAGGCGAAGACCTCATATGATTGGCTGCCTAAGAAGATTCAGTGGAATCCTGGGATTTGCAGTTTAGGGAAGGGCCTTTAGAATTCTCAGCCTGAGAGCTCTTGGGCCTCAGTCAATTGTGTCTGTCTTGAATAGGCCGGTTGCTAAGGAATTGAGGCCTAGCAGCAAGGAGGAGGGCAGTGTATTCCCTCAGGAACCCAACCTCTGTATGTTAATAACTCTGAATACAGATTGGATTGGGGAATATGGGGAAAAGTTACAGATACTGGACAAAACAGTTTGGGGAATTAGGGACACAGTATTTCAAATCTTTCTAACAAGTATCATCGATGAGAAAATAAAATCCCGGGCAATGCCAGGTATATATGCTAGTATTTTGTAATTTATAACTTGACCATGAACATATCACCTGTTTGAACAATTTTTCAAAACATAACTATTCATGATTTCCTGCCCTCTCTCAAAATCTTATATCATTCCTCCTTTGAACAAGACCGTAAGTATTTCCGTCTTGATTATATCCAATAACCTTAATAACCAATCTTTTAAGTAAGGTGTCTCTGGTTCTCTCCATTTTAGGGCATAGTGAATTCTCACTATGGTTGTCATATAATATACCGTAAGTTAATTTAAAAAACTGAAAATCTGCAGCCTTCCAGATGTTGTTGGATTGCACGTCATCCCAACAGCTAACGTAGCCCAGGATGTTGCAGTCCACAAACTTTTCAGGCCTGCCTGATTCCCAGACCTGTTGAGAAGTGGGTGCTTTACTTTTCTGCTGCTTTAAAAGTACATACCTATTTATGTTCATTTGGGGATTTTACTTCTCTGGATATATATTTCTAAGTTGCCTTAAGCGCTGATGCATGGGGCATTTTGTCCTGAGTCCCCCAAAAGAGAGGGGGCCCTTCCTTAGTTCCTGATGTACTCTTGGCCCTTGCTGTGAATCTGCCAATTTGCTCACCAGACCCACCTTCCCACATTTCTGGATCTTTGCAGGGTATTTGTCCTCTCAACTTCCTGACTACTGCAGAGCTCAAAGAATCATAGAGTTGGAAGAGATCCCAAAGGCCATCCAGTCCAACCCCTGCTATGCAGGAATACACCATCAAAGCATTCCCAACAGATGGCCACCCAGCCTCTGTTTAAAAATCTCCAAAGAAGGAGACTCTGCCACACTCCCAGGCAGCGCATTCCACTGCTGTCATAGTCAGGAAGTTCTTCCTAATATTTAAAAGGAACTTCTTTTCCTGACCTTTGAAGGCATTGTTCCATGTCCTAGTATCTGGAGCAGCAGAACACAAGCTTGCCCCATCTTCCATATGGCATACCTTGAAATACTGAAACATGGTTACCACATCACCTCTTAACCTTCTCTTCTCCAGGGCAAACGTGCTGAGAGAAATAAAATATATTTTAGTTTCTGCAGTATTATTCACATGTATTACTCACATATATGTATTAGCTTATAAGTATAACACATTTTAGACACATTTACACATATATTCTAGTATATTTTGTATTTGAGCCACAGTAATAAAATGAAGTCTAACAAGGAAGATTTTTAGAGATGATAGGGCCTCCCAAAAAGGACTTTGAAAGTAATTGGTAAGAAGGGAAAGGAAAGGCCTCGATAAGGAGGGCAAGACAACGTCACCATCTGTGAAGGAGTAAACTGATTTATGGGGACATACCAGAACACAAAGGGGTACTGTGAAACTACTGACAAAGGCACCTGGGATGCACGGGGGAAATGCATGATCAAGTGCGTGATCACTCATACTGTAAATATGGGGAAGGGGGAATGTAACTTCTTAGGCGATCCTGAAAGGCTGTAACTTTTGGGGTCCTGTCCAATGAGATCCAAGGGGGAGGGAAACCTGCATGGGGCAGGGGGATAAAATATGAGGTATTCCATAGTGGGGATGTCCTTCTCTCGCTCTGCAGAGACGTATTTATTCTTAAATAAACATTTAATGTTTCAGCCGATCCTGTGCTAAATTGTTTTATGAATCTTATCAGCTATTTCTTACACGTGCCCACCCATAAACCCCGATTTACTGTTGTAATTGGTATATTCAAAACCATATTGGAATGAAATTATTTAGTGCAAAAATTTTGCAATGAGAGCATCCGCAAGAAAGGGATTTCCATGTCATTGGAGGCAGTAATTCTGAGCCGGCTTTTAATCTTATCTTTAAAGGATTTATCCAGGGAGCTAAACCCTGAGCCCAGACTAGGTGTAGCACCTGGGAGAGCTCTTTTAAAAGTTTGGACTAAAACCCAGAAGACATTCACCTCTCCACAACCATGGAAGCTACAAGTTGCAACAGTGCTTAAATGCTACCAAAAAAGGAGATGCTATGGTTGTTTCCACTTTACTCAGTTGCAGTGCTGTTATCACCGTTTGCTAGCCCGACTTTGGAGGATGTTAAATATCATTTTTGATATCACAATTCGACCCCATTATGCCCCCCTCGGCCAAGTGTTTGTGAGGCCCCCGGACAAGCACCGAACTAGGCATGGCCGTTGATTGCTGAACATTCCTTTCTCCACCCAGGCAGGCCAGACTCAGCCGGATCGTCGCTTTAGGAGACCTCCCAGACAAACACCTCATTAAGGATGCACGCTAATACAAAGAACTCCCTGCCCTGAACAGGCAACTTGACGAGTAAGACGCTTAACTGTCAAGCACGCTGCATCGGCATACTGACCATTCCATTGTCGATTTGGAACTAACTCAATCATGCTAAATTCTGACCTTTCGGAGACATTGTCTAGCGCCCAAACCTCATTGTTCTTCCCCAAGTACAGACTAGCCTAGGGTCATATTTTCCCTATAAAAACCCCTGATTCCAAGACCTTCCTTGGATCACTCCGAACTTCCATCCAGCCTTGCTGCCGCTTCATCCGATGCGCTTTCCCCTCAGTCTCATTCCGAGACTGCACACCTACGGACCTCCTCAGTGATCTACCCCAGGCTTCGGACAGGTGTAGTATCAATCCCTCTCAAAATCCCTCTATACCACTACCACCTTTATTTTCTATAGTTACTTGTGTGAGCGTGTTGCACACACTGTCTGCTTGTATTTAATAAAATCATGATCATTATTTCATATTTGGTGTGCTTCTTGGCTTGGGCTGACCCTGTAGACGTTGGGTTTAAAGATTCCGCTGCGTTGCCCTGCCTCTCGCTGTGCTAACTTGTGCTCTGAGCTAATTTTCCCAACCAATAGTTGAGCACGTTTGGAGTTGCTCGCGGGACCCCCAGTAAACAGGGTAACAGTGCTATGATTCTGCTTCAGTTGCCATGGCTCCACCCTACGGAATCTTGGAGTTTGTAATCCGAGAAAGGATTGGAGGTTGCTGGCTGAGAACTCTCAATGCCCCTCCCTAGACTGCAAATCCCAGGATTCCATAGGATCTTGCCATGACGGTTAAAGTGGAATCACAATGTAGTGTGAAAGGGCCCTATGACTCCCAAACAGCTTGCACCAGGAAGTCATTTGTCCTGCAGTTTAGCCCAAATCTGTTTCCCTAATGTTTCCCTTTAGTGGTTCTAATCCTCCTTCTGGAGCTCTGGACTAAGGCAGTCCCATCTTCTGCAGGAATAACTCTCACATATTTCAAGTCCATTGTTGTATCTCCCTCAAACCAAATGAAATCTACCTAGGTCTTTTGGCTCTTATTTACAAAACTTCGTTTCCAGATTACTCACCAGTGCTGGTAACCTCACATCTTCGCCTCAGCTGGTGGATTATGGTTTTCAACTGATCAAAGAAGATGGACTCGGGTAATGCAAATAATTGTAATTGATTAAATTTAATTGATTAAATTTCAGATATATATCCTAAAAAAGATTTGCAGATGTCTGAGCCAAATGTTTTCTGAGAGAAGCCTAAAATGCATCAAATATTTATTTAAAATTGCTCATCAGGGGTCTTCAAATTTGGAGAGAAGGGAGAAATAAATAAATGCACACACTCCTATGATAGTTTTACTGGAGTTATTCCATGCAAATCTGTGTGTTTGTGTGTCTATCTGTCTATCTAACTTCCTTCCTATTTTAATTATAAAAGTTTATAACTTTTTTTCAAGCCTTCACAGACCCACTGTGAAGACATCATGGTCCCCTGGAGGTCCACAAACCATAGCTTAAGAACTGCTGTGTTAAAGCCTCTGTTGAGTGCCATGAATTCATATTCAGCATGTTGCAGGGGTGGAATTATGGGGGAGGGAGTATGAAAGCACCGCCCCCCAAATAAAAATTTTGCACTCCCATAAATGGTTTTCTTCAGTCTCCAAATTTCTAGCTTTGCAACTGAGTTACTCAGAAATAAGAGTTTACAAATCCAAAGCAAACAAGCAGGCAACATTATCAAGGTAATGTCAACACAGCAAAAGGAATTCCAGTTGGTGGATAATTTTCACTATCTCACTCTCTGCAATGCTAGGAATTTGGGACCTGAAGAAAAAATTCATTGGGGGGACAGATTTCTTATGGGGAGGGCAATTCCTTTATTCCCACTTCCCATAGCTATACCTCTGGGTATAATGTTACCTCTTAGGCCTAACGCCCTTTCCGCAACTCACCTTTTTGCGGAGCTGGGGTGCAGGGATAGTGCAAGCAGCCTCTTGTGAGAGGCTCTCGCGTCCCCATTGCTTCAGCTGCGCAGCTGTTGCCTGCTTGTGAGCAAGTAGCGCAAGAGCCCCTCCTCTTCCTTCCGCAGTGCAGCCTGGGATTTTCCCAGGCTGCGGTGGGGCAGGAAGTGTGAGCGCTGTGGCTCCGGAGCTCCGCATGCACAGCAAGTGCGCGCAGGGCCCCGGAGTGATGCACGATCGTGCACCATTTTCAGCTCAAAGCCGAAAATGAAATAGCATGCAACTGGCACCTGCCAGCCCTTGGAGTGTCGTGTGATTGCAAGTGTATTGTGCGGACCGCTCCTCGCAGTCATGCAGTGCTCCAGGGGCCCTTTCGCATGGCAAATGCCGTGCAAAAAAGGCCTAAGTCCCAGGTATGACCCTTGTTAGCAGCCATACACCTCCATGCTTTGATATGGTCTGACTGACAAAATATATTAATTGGCAGATATGTTTAATTGCCATAAAATATAAATTATACACATTTATGGCTGGAAGGGACCCCGGCTGGAAAGAAGGCTAAAGGTAGCTCAGCATGGCCAGGTTGTAGGTTCACTGAAAATTAGCCAAGAAAGCTTGACTTAATGGCTCTAAGCTAATCCTCTCAATGAAAACAATAGTCACACTGACCAGGTGCAGGCAAGCACATCTGCTGTGTGTATTTCCTACCGAAGCCTGGCCCAGTCACCTTACCCAACCAAGACATTGAAATGATCAGGCCATTCCAGACCCATTTTATTTACTCTACCAGAAACCAATTAACTCACACGTCTTCAGGAAGGGAAATAGAGTACAAAAATCCCCAGTTTTGAGTAACTAGCTTGCAGTTCACCAGTTGCTGAATGTCTCTCTTTGATTCCTGGCTGTGTACTCCCCTTGGATGCAAGTCTAAGCCATCTCCACTGCTTGTTCACTACTCTTCTGGATTGGTAATTATAATCCCCAGACCCTCAGCTTCTCTCTCCATAATTTTCCCTCCCTTTATCCTTCAGTTAGCTTTTGTGGGAATGTGTGACTATTTGTATCTTGTGTGCATGTGTGAGTGAATAAAACACATTTTTAGTTTACTTTTGAATCTCTGGCTGGTTCTTTCCTGTGTTCCCCCTAAACATTGGTGGAAAGATCTCATTAGGTTACCTTGCTCTTGTAGGCCTGCTAATTTTGAGCTGATTAATGCCTGATTGTCACATGAAGGTACTGGCATCGCGCGTGGAGACCTGAGTTACCTACGTTTTGGGGTAATGTTACTGTGATAGATAACCCTATCCCGGGGTCTACAATTTAATTTAATATCAAAAATATCTCCACGTGCTTGAGAGGTCCCCCGAATGCGCACGCAGGCAGGCACGGTCGAATGGCTGAAAGCAGAATCCAGTCAGGCCAGTAAACTCTTAGTCACATCGCCTCAGGAGGCCTTCAGCCAGGTAAAACATAAAAATGCCCCGAGAAGCCGGCTTGACGGGATTAACGTATCTGACTATCAGCCATCAAGCGAGGACGATTTGCATACAGCCGAGGCCTTGACAACCCCGGCAAATTCAATCATACAAAGAACACTGACATTTCGGAGCTTTGTTCTAGCTCCTCCACCTATTGTTCTCCCCGGGAAAGGATTAGCCCTCCAGGTACCTCTTCCCCCATAAACAGACCCAGTTTTTGAGCGGCTCTTTGGATTGCTCCCCGCTTCCCAGCAGACCGTCATTCCGCCCGTTGTGCTATCCCCTCAGCCCTCCACGTGCTGAGTCTCATCTCTCTCTCCGCTGCTGTCTCGGACCTCCGGACTTCAGGGCCAGGTGCAGTATTCCCCAGCTGTAACCCTCCAAAGCCCCATATCCAATTTCCTCTCTTTTATTTCTCGCTAGGTCTTGTGTGAGTGAGTGTGAACGTGCGCAAGTCTTTATTTTTAAATAAAATCATTTATTTAGCAATTTGGTGTGGTTTTTGGCTTGGCCTGATCCCGTAAAAATTGGGTTTAAAGATCTCACTAGGTTGCCCTGCCTCTCGTATTGCTATTGCTTGTGCTCTGGCTAGTTTTCATTCCCCATTAATTGGAGCACATTAATTGGAGCACAAGGGACCCCAGAAATCAGGGTAACAGTAACACCCTTGAGATCTCCACTACAAACATCAACAGAGTGTTACCCCAAAACATAGGTGCCACAAGGGCCACCCTGCAATGCCAGATACCTCTTGCAAAAGTGGGGAATGAATTAGCTCAAAGAGGAGGCTTGCGAGAGGTAGGGAAACGTAACAGGAACTTTCTACCCGTGTTTATGGGCTCACACAGGAAAAGAACCAGCCAGAGATTCAAAAGTAAGCGAAAAATGTGTTTTCATTGGGGGAATTCACTCATGCATGCACACAAAATACAAACAGTCAAACATTTACACAAGAGCTAACTGAAGGAGAAAGAGAGGGAAAAAAGTATGTATAGAGAGGCTGAAGGGTTTGGGGGGGATTTATAATTACCAGTCCAGAAGAGTAGTGAAGAGCAGAAATGTGTTTTGGTTTAGGAAGGACCTAACGGCAGTTCTCATTTTGGGAGCCAGATGGACAGAGTGATGGGTAGACCTTCAAGAGACTGCACTGGGCATCCTGAAATCAGAGGTATTTGTACCCCAAAAATAGCCTGTGGCAGTGGAAGGTATGTGCAGTTTCAGGTATGGAACAATGGGAATTGCAACATAGACAATGGACTATCAATCCACTAATGTTCACAGTGTTTGGATGACAAAGACATGATGGGTGCTGTAATAGTTGTCTATTGTGGGTGCTACAAGGAAAGAGGAAGGAGTCCAGGTGCACAGCGGATAGGTATCTGTCAATCATTGTCCTGGTGGGCTTTTCCCAATTGTGTTCCCTGGAAAGACATTGTCAAATGACCTAATCTCAGCTAGATGGTGTTTAGGTTGACTTGCCTCTCTTTCTCACATTTACAGTCAGATTTCTTCCCTCACTCAGTTTGACCTCTCAGTCACCTCTCAGGCTTGAATTTGATATTAGAGCCAATTAAAGTGTGTTGCCAATTAAATATGATGCCAATTAGATATGGTGCCCATCCAAACCATACTGATATTGGGGACCTCCAAAGTGGGGCCTTAGTTGCCTGTAGAATACATTAGCAAAGAACAAAATTCAGTAAGTTATGGTCCTGCTTTGTTTTGTGATCAGTAGTTCCCAACTTTTTTTCATTTATGTACCCTGATTATTCCCTCCTCCCCATCTAGGCCCTGTTCAAAAATGACCTTTCAAGATCTCTTATAAGGCCAAGTATAGCTTGGATGGGCACTATATCTAATTGGCATCATATTTAATTGGCAACACACTTTAACTGGCTCTAATATCAAAGGCCCAAAGCGGGGCAACCTAGGCAATCCAGAGGCTTTGGGCAACAATTTCCATCATCCCTGGAGTTGGCTGGGGCTGATGGGAGCTGCGGTCCAAAACATCAGGAAGGCACTAGGTTGTACCTGACTCTGAATTCAAGTGTTGGCTCCAGCAAACCTTGTGCAAACAGAAGCAGGATGGAGGAGGGACCACTATTTCCAATTTCCTCACCCTCTTGAACGCCCTGTTGCCGCTTCCCATACTATTCAACTGTCTCCCTCATTTCAAAAATCACGTTACTCTCCCTCATTTCAAAAACCACTTTACCCTCCCTCATTTTCCTCTGCAGTAGTTCTGCCTGATCTACTTCCCCCAATAAATTCCCCCAATAAATTGACACACTGGTGGTGGGTAAGAATTACTCTTGCAATTTCTTGTTTTATTTTTCTGGAATTTTATGAAACCATGGTAAACGTTCAAGATTTGACTCTCTCTTTCACATACACATACCCACTCTGAGGGACAATTTGGCACACACGCGCAAGAGTGTCCACTGGAATCCACAAAAGCTTGTGCCAGAAATGTCTTTTCTTGGTCTCAAAGATGTTAACAGAACTTCTTTATATCTTTTTTCTGCTGAAACAGACTGACATGGCTGTATTTTTGAACACTCTGACTAAAATGGCTAGAAGACACTTGTGGTTTGTTGTGCTGCTCCTTATTGGGGGTGGGGGGTACTGCTGCTTACCTTACACAAGATGCTTTGGGTTACAAGGGTTGGTTTGATCTGGTTTGGTTTACTTTTCATTTGACTTAAAACAAGGCTTCCACTCACAAGAGCTGTCAAATCCACAGCAGAAGCAGCTGTCAGAAACATATCAGAGGGTTGTGAGATACGGAAAAAGAACATCCCACCTTTCTATCTTGGTAGAAGTCCAAGGTTACCCAGATTCACTATATAGCAGGCAAGGTCCTATGCTCCTGCAAGCTGAAGCAGGGGCTGGAATCATGCAACCTTCCAGATGTTGTTGGACTGCAACTCCCAGCAGCATTAGCCAACAAAGATGATGGTAAGGAATATTGGGTGTTGCAGTCCAACATTATCTTGCAGGCTCCATTTTTCTAGAATCATAGAGTTGGAAGAGACCACAGGGGCCATCGAGTCCAACCCCCTGCAATGCAGGAACACCCATCAAAGCACTCCCAACAGATGGCCATCCAGCCTCTGCTTAAAAACCTCCAAAAAAGGAGACTCCACCACACTCCGAGGCAGCGTGTTCCACTGCCAGACAGCTCTGACCACCAGGAGGGTCTTCCTTAGGTTCAGATGGAGTCTCCTTTCCTGCAGCTTGAATCCACTGCTCCTTGTCCTAGTCTCTGGAGCATCAGAAAACAAGCCCGCTCCCTCCTCGACATGACATCCCTTCAAATATTTAAACATGGCTATCATGTCCCCTCTTAACCTTCTCTTCTGCAGACTAAACATACCCAGCTCTTTAAGCCACTCCTCGAAGGGCATGGCTTCAGACCCTTCACCATTTTGGTCGCCCTCCTCTGGACACCCTCCAGCTTGTCAATATCCTTCTTGAGATGAGGTTCCCAGAACTGGACACAGTTTTCCAGATGAGGTCTAACCAATGCAGAATAGAGTGGTAACATTACTTTCCTTGATCTACACACCATGCTCCTATTGATGCAACCAAGAATCGCGCTGGCTTTCTTGGCTGCCACATCACACTGCTGACTCATGTTCAGCTTGTGATCTACCAAGACTCCTTTCACATGTACTGTTATCCAGCCACGTGTCCCTGATCCTATATTTGTGCATTCCATTTTTCACTCACTCATTTAAGTAAAACATTAGAGCTTTCACCTGCATTATGTTATCCAGCTGATCAAAAGCCCCTGGTATAACAACACTGCAAACTTTATTTCCACTACAATCCTCTGCTGAAAGAAGGAGAGTGGAGAAGAGAATGCAAAAAGGAGGATTTCCTTCCTTCTAGCCAGTGCAGAAAACAAGGGGGTTGGAGGAGGAGAAATGAAACAATTTGCCCCTCTGCTGCCATCCCTGGTGACCAGGAGAGCTGTCCAATGCATGGCCAAAGTAATCTTATCCAAAAAAGGAATGGCAGGACAGGGAATAAAATGGCATTTTGAGATTAAGAGCTACAGTGTGAGGTTTTCTAAAATTTATTTTGAAATTTTGAGATTAAGAGCTACAGCGTGAAGTTTTCTAAAACTGTGAATTTTTCAGAGTAACAGCTACAGTGTGAGGTTTTCTAAAATTTATTTAACAAGGGCATCAGTGTACGGTAGTCTCCCATTCAGGCAAGGGGCCCATTAACGCCAGAACGAAGACCGGGGCAAACGTCCAAAGCCCTGATTCAGCAGAGGAAGCAGGAGGCTTCCCAAGCACAAAAGTGCTTTTTAAAAAGAAATTCAAAATGAGTGGATTAATACATGTTACCATCTAAAGCAGTGATTCTTAGGCTATCCGATGTAGAGGACTGATGCCCTATTTGTGCCCATTGGCTACAGTTCTTTCCCAGTTTCTTAGAAATTCATCAGGAACCAGGAACCAATGGCTGAGGGACCAGCACCAGCCCAGAGAGCACCACTGATCTAAAATTGGGGTGGGGTAAGTTGTGGCCCCTAAACCCTCCCACCAGCCACTTCAAACCATCCCAAGGTGCTGCATGCCCCCTAGTGGATGGGCAATTACCGCACAAGGTCTACAACTCCTAAGCTTAGGAACATGTGAGCCTCCTCATTACCCCCATCCTCGACACCAACAAATCTTTTTTTCTTTACAACAGCAGCACGGAACCTGGAGTTCTCTACACATTGAACTCAAAGCCCTATTATCCCCACTGTCCCTGGTGGCCAAGGCTGATAGGGTGGGCCAAGAGTTCCCCCATGCCTGCTTTAGGATATCCTTCTACAGTCAGCCCTCCACATTTGCAGGGGTTAAGGGTACAGGACCCCCACAAAAGTCGAAAAAACATGAATTATCTAGAAGTCTCCCAATCCTATTTAACACATGAAAAACAGTACAGTACAATTCAACACACTGTGGCTTCAAATTATACAGTATACTATACATTTGAATCCATGATGAGAAGCACGCCAGCTACCTGGTTCTGTCTTCAAGGGAGCAGAATTCCTTCACAAGGCAGAAGCAGGTGGCTGGCACAGCTGGCCACTGCCTCCATTGCTTCTCTACGCCATTTTTAATAGGGACTTATGAGTTTCATCCCACCTTTGCACTCTCTTGCAATTTCCCTTATTCTCGCAAGGCTTGCAGAGAGACTGCGAACACAAGGTGAGACTTACAAGTCTCTATTAAAAATGGGAAAGGGCAGCAACAGAGATGGCAGCAAATAATCCCTGAATAATAAATTCACAAAGAGTAAACCCACAGATGTAGAAGGCCAATTGTACAGTTACTCTCAGTCTAATGCAGCTGGAGCTCTCCATGCATCTTCTTCTCCACTCATCAGAAATGTATACAATCCTCCCTCCACATTCATGGGTTTGACTTTCGCAAATTTGATTATTCACAAGGCATGTGCTTGCCTCTCCCACATTTTCCTCTTCCTATTCCCTTGCATTCCTCACCCCAGGTTGTGAAGCTTGTGGTTAAAATGGACTTTTTTTTCCCCATTGGGGTGAGTGAAGCCCCCTCCCACTGCTGGAGGCACATCCTCTCTTCCATGCAGTTGCACATTCTGCTGTAATGGCCACTGATTGGCCAGGTACTCTCTTTGCTCATACCCCTCCCCTCTTGGAAGAATCTCCTTTCTCAAGATGGTGACTGGAAGTAGCTAGAACATCAGAAGACAGCGCTCTGCTCTTCTCCATCAGAGGGGAAAGTATTGGTAAGCCTTTTACTTTGTCTTTTTTCTCCCCCTCCCCCAGAAATACCAGGGCCAGAGGCAAGGGAATGGGAGAGGGGAGCCCGTAGGATGTGTGAAATGTGAAGGGGCCACTGTACAGCTTTGCTGTGGGGGGGAGCTCAGCAGGCAGAACTTTTGTACCCTAAGAACTGACAACAGGAACCTTTCCATAGATTTTCAAACTGCTTCTCTAGTGTGGATTCTCTTGTGACTAATGAGGCGAGAGTTCTGGCTGAAGCCTTTCCCACAATAGGAGCACTCGTAGGGTTTCTCGCCCGTATGCGTCCTCTCGTGAACAATGAGATTTGAGCTCCTACTGAAGCTCTTCCCACAGCTGGCGCATCGGTAGGGTTTTTCTCCAGTATGGGTCCTGGTGTGGGCCAGCAGGTTTGAGCTCTGACAAAAGCTGATCCCACAAATGGCACACTTGTATGGCTTCTCGCCTGTGTGGGTCCTTTCGTGAGTAATGAGTTCAGAGCTTTCGATAAACCTCTTCCCGCATTCAGCACACTGGTAGGGTTTTTCCCCTGTGTGGATTTTCTGATGTCTAATAAGGAGCGAACGTAGACTGAAGGACTTCCGACACTCAGGACACTGGTAAGGCTTCTCGCCTGTGTGGATCCTGCGGTGGCTGACGAGCTGTGAGCTGCGAGAAAAGTTCTCCCCACATTCCAAACATTTGTAAGGTTTCTCCCCAGTGTGGGTCCTCTGGTGATTAATAAGGTTGGAGCTGCGAGTGAAGCCCTTCCCACAGTCTGAGCATTTGTATGGCTTCTCACCTGCATGGGTTTTCTGGTGACTAGTAAGGTTTGATGTACGGGAAAAGCTCTTCCCACAGTCTGTGCAATGATACATTTTTACCCTGGCATTTATTCCCTGACGCACAATATGATCTGGGTCTGTTTTTGAGATCTCTTCCTGCTCCTCATCACAAAGGCTCTGTTGACTCTTCACTGTGCTGAAGTAATTGTCTTTGCCAGTGTTTTCACATCTGCAAATAATCAACCTACTCAGTCTCATCTCTCTGAGGGATTCCTGCTTGTCCTCAGATTTATCCGAATCCTCAGGGGGTTCCCCTTGATTGCAACACTGGGCCACGTTCTCCCTGGCCTGGTTTGGCGTTACCACTTGCTCATTTCTTTTACGTGAACAATTCTTCCTATTCTCATTTCTCCACCTGTCTGGAATAAAATAACCATCACGTGAATTATACCCGATATCAAGCAGAGTGGCGACTTCTCTCAAGGGGGGAATAAACAGAGGTAAACTGATTAAAGCTTAGAAAGTCATTTAAAAACAAATCAGGAGAATGCACAGATTAAACTTGTACAAAAAAAGTCTTATAAATGTAATGTAAGGGTAATGGGAAATATTTATGGCTTTAGTCACTTATGTCTTTGAAAATGGGAAAAGAGAGAAGGAGAAATTTGACAAAAACAACAGGTTGGCTAATACAAGTATACAAGTATATAAGTACTTTTGATTGTTAAATTTGTTTATAGAAAATTAAACGAAAATGAAAAACAAATAGTGTAAGGTCTATCCAGGTCAAAGATGGTGGGGAAGTTAAAGAGAAGATACATAGAAATAGGTTAAGAGTTCCAGAAAGAAAGATTCTACTTATTTACTTATTTATTAAATTATTTACTTATTATTTTCGTATAATAAATAACGGATTTTAGAACATTCATGAAAATGTAAATTTAATAGAAATAAGATTAGATGGAAAATGTACAAATTAGATAGCTAGGACATTGAATACCGTATTGTATATTATATATACGTGCATATAAATTTTTGTATAAAAATAGAACTATTTGTAGAACTAATAAAAATATCTGGGGGGCGAAATTGACAAGTAATTCAGAAGGCCATAGCTTAGTAGCCATGCGTTCAGAGGCAAGAAGTATGAATGGGTGCCTGAATGTAACCACAATACTCTGAGGCTACAGAGTACAATATCAAAACTTTAGGCATATACTCCATATATATATATATATATATACACACACACTTCTACATATATGTACATGTGTGCACACACTCCAAACCTGTCAAGTTACACTTCCATTGTATGTGGTCTCCAGGGACTCTCTTGTGTTCTTCAGAAAATACCCCAGTGATACTATAACATGAAAAGCTTCATCTTGCCATTCCATGACAAGCCCCTCCTGCCCCACTCAGACCATGGAACTGCTCCTGCTGGAAAAAAAAATGCTTGGCTCCCCCCACTCATAGGATAGATGCCATTTCCGCACTGCACTGTTATAGTGTTATTATTCCACTTTCAACATCCTGTGGAATTCTGGGGTTTGTAATATACTGAGGCCAAAGAGCTCTCTGGCTGAGAATTTTAAATGCCTCTCCCCAGACTGCAAACCCCAGAATTCCATAGGATGTTGAAAGTGGAATAATAGCACTATAACAGTGTAGTGCAGAAATGGCCTGAGAAATCACCAAACATTGCCCATTCAGGACTTTAAGGTCTAGAAACTTACCTTTAAAAAAAAATTGGACCTAACACTCTTAAGAAGCTTCATACTATATTGAGTGACAAATGTTGTTCTTGTAACCTTACCCAGCAAGCTGGCAACTCCGTTATTCTCTCGCTCGCCCTCCTTGTGAAGATGTGCCCATTCTGCTGGTGGGAAATTCACAGTCGTGGTTCCAAATGGCTCTGGGACCTGCAACAGCAACATCAGGAGCAGATCACTGCCAGTTATACATTCAAGAAGGAGTGGAAATCATGGGGCCCTCCAGAGGTTCAGAGGCTGCAGCTTCTAATGTGACAGAATCACAGATTTGGAAGGCGTCTAGCTGCAAAAAAGGAGAAAGACTGAGGATCTGTGAAATGGCAGGAGCCATGGAGTCATGCTGAGCACTATGCTTGGATTAATGCCATTTCATAGATCCTCAGTCCCTTTCTCTTTGCTGCCAGCTAACTGCCTCCACCTTTGAGGAGGCAGCCGCAGCGCTCCCACTTGTTCATCTCTCAGAGCCTCAGTATCTTTCCAGCCTCGCAAATCCTACACAATGCAAGTAGCTAATGAATGAAACATGAGGCTATTCCAAAAAGGTACTGTGCTCTGAAATCCAAAATAAAATCCATAATATGGAACGCATCTGGTCCAAGCATTTTGGATAAGGGATACTCAACCTGTAGTGTTTTTTACAAAAAATATACAATTTGGATACAACATATTATTTTGATAAATAACAAATAAACCAGACATGTTATTTTAATACAGGAGGCAGAGAATCCTACAAGACCAGTCTCCTGTGCCAAGCTGCAAGAAGAGAATCACAACCTAGGCAAGCAAGTAAACATTTCCTGTCTTTTTATGACACCCAAATTTGCAGGCGCAGGTGGCCGCCACACTATGCCTAATGGCAGGGCTGGCCTCTATTTCACCTCAGGGTGAAACACTCTCACCTCCTGTTCCTGCCCCTTGGCCTTTTGTCCCTTCAACAGGAAGGTCTCTGCCAGGGACACAGCCTGGGCGCAGGCCTCTGGGTGCCGCTCCCTGACCCAACTCTGCACGTTCGACGGCAAGCTGGAGAGGAACTGCTCCAGGATCACCAGCTCCAGGACCTGCTCCTCCATGGGCGTCTTGGGCTTCAGCCAGTGTTGGCAAATCTGCCGGAGCCTGCGACAAACCCCTTGCAGCCCCTCGGTCTTCTGGGAGCACAGCTGTGGATCCTCCATCTTCATACTGACATTGTCTCTAGCCTTTCTGGAGTGGGCCGCCTCAGTGATGCCAAGCTGGCCAGAAAACTGCTTGGCTCCTCTGTCAAGGGTTGGCACAAGGCAGCTCATCCAATCTCCATTAGCCCACAGGCCAGCCTTAGTCGCTCCCTTGAACGAAGCGGGAAAGGCCTTGGTGTCACTCAGCAGCAGGTGCTTGGTTGTTGGTGGGTCTTCGAGCCTCGAGCGAAGGGATGGCGTGGTCTTCAAAAATTCTTGCCACTGAGCCTCCCAGTGTTCTGACAGCTCACCTTCTGATTCTTGCTTCACCTGAGGCAATGTCAACCATCTCAGCGAGTCCTTGTCACTTCCACCCTGGACAACCTGAGGACCCACCAAGAGGGCTGACCTTGCCTCCTCTTTGTCTTCTTTCGATTCATCATCTCGTCTGTGGATCTCTGAATCCAGCTCCTTTGCTTTTGCTCCTAGCTTTGCTCCTTTCTCAAATGCAGCTTGGTTGCAGCCTTCTTGGGATCCCTGTTTAGATGTCTCTCTTTCCTCCACAAGAAAAGACATCTCACTCATTTGTCCCAAGAGCAATTTGCAGTTTCCAAACCTCACAGCTGTTCTTGGAACATCTTCTCATATATTACATAAGTGGCTGTTCTGGCCCCATAGTTTCTCAAATTAATACTTGCATGTACATTTCTTGATCTTGACCAATATAATTTCTTGAGCAATATAATACCCACTCCTGAATCTTGGAAGCCAATAGCAGACCCCCCTGCGTCTTGTAATGATGCATTCCTCTTGCATATTCAGTTCTCCCTGTCAATGAGAAACACACATTTTTTGGTATTTTTTAAAATAAAGATCTTTTGATTCATGACGGCTTCTCCTAACTTGACTCCTTCTGGAACTGTTGGACTCCAATCTCCATCATCCCCAGGCACCCATGGCCATGAAATAGCAATGCTAGAAATGTAATTGTATCAGTGGAGAGCCATTGTGATGTAGTGATTTGAATGTGAGACCAGAACTCTGGGAAACAAGGGTTTGAATCCTTGCTTAGCATGGAAATGCACCGTCTGAACCTCGGGCAGGTCCCACTTTCTCAACCTCACAGGAAAGCAAGCGCAAACTATTTCTGAACAAATCTGGCCAGGTAAACCCCAAGATAGGTCTGCCATAAGTCAGAAATGGCTTGAATGCACACAATACCAATTGTATCAGTGGTACAGGGACAGCCAAATGAAGGCTTTGCTATCCAAATTAAAATTCTGACTCCTGAAGTGAAATTTAAGCTCCTCTCACACTAAATTATTTTCTCTACTGTGTCTGCCTTCTCTTGGTTGCTTGGCTTTCCCTTTTCTTTGGATACCTAAACTGTGTTTCGAATTGCTCAAATGAAGTTTTACATTCCTGCAAAGCTAGACACTGAGGGACTGAAGGAAAATTTTATTGCAGGTGCGGTGGGGGAAAGAATTCTTATTTGCAGGGGCAAATAAATGGCTGTACCCCTATATTAGGGAGCTTAGGGAGTTGGAGATGAGAAGGTTAAGAGGCAAGATGATAGCTATGTTTAAATATTTGAAGGGATGTCATATGGAGGATGGAGCAAGCCTGTTTTCTGGTGGTCCAGAGACTAGGACATGGAGCAATGGCTTCAAACTTCAGGAAAAAGAGATTCCATGTAAACATTGGGAAGAACTTCCTGATGGTTAGAGAAATTCGACAATGGAATACCTTACCTTGGAGTGTGCCAGAGTCTCCTTCTTTGGAGGTTTTTAAAGAGAGGCTGGATGGCCATCTCTCAGGAATGCTTTGACAGTGTATTCCTGAATGGTAGAGGGTTGGACTCAGTGGCCCTTGTGGTCTGTTCCAACTTTATAACTATAAATCTATGTGAAATTTTCCTTCATATTTCTAGCATTGCAGAGACCAAGACACTGAAACCTCCTCTCACATTGAACTCTTTTACCTGTTGTGTCCACTTTCCCTTAGTCTGTTGCCCCCTCCTTTTTTCTTTTTTCTTTTTTGAATAGCTAAACTGTGTTTCTAAATGCTCAACTAAAGTTTTAAGATCCTGCAAAGCTAGACACTGGGGGACTGAGAGAAAATTATGTTGCTGGGGTGGGAAGGGGAGAAGAATTCTTATTTGCAGGGATAAATAAATGGCTGCACTGCTATATTGTATCAATAATACCCTTGATTTAGAAAAAAGGTATAGATCACATTATTAAATAAGTCACATATTCACAAATGCACAAGGCAATGAGGACAAAATATAAAAAGCAAAAATTCCTTTTCAAGATTGTTCCTACATTTGGATCTGTATTTATAACCAGGTAGCAAAAGAAATGTTACAGCAGCATATGTTTTGCCTTCCTTTACAGAGTTACATGACAGTGAATCAAACAGAAGCCAATGGGCCTTAATTCTCAGTAAGCGGGCTTAGAAGCCAGTTATATTTTTTTTTAAACAGCTGAATAAACAAAAACCCAAACAGGTTGATAGGTCCGTTAGTAAGACTGAAACACAGAGTGCACGATGTGTAAGTTGCCAATTTTATTTCTATTTATGTATTAGTTTGCTTGCATTTGCTGTCCTTCAATTAACCAAAGCACAGTATGTGACTCACCTTCTCCTCCAATCTCCTCCTTTATCCACATTACACAATTAGAGTACTTTGATCCTACTTCAACAGTCATGCCTCTACCCTATGGAATCCTAGGATTTGTAGTTTGGTGAAGGACTTAAGAGTCCTCTAGTACATTCCCCTAAACTACACTACTAGGGCTCTCTGGCACAGAAGTCTAAACACCTCCTGAAACTACAAATCCCAGTATTCCATAGGACAGAGCAGTTGCAGTCCAAGTGGTATTGAAGTGCTCTAAGTGTACTGCATGGATAACACTCCAAGGAATATATTCCAAAAGCCAGCAGATTTTTGGAGACTGCAAATAAGCATGGGAACGTGCGACCCCCATTCTCTGCAGCTCAGAGAATACTACTTTCCCAGATCATACAGAGGGGTACACCCACCCATTACCTTCTTTTGGAGTGGCCATCACTCAGAGAAGCATCTTGAGCCCAGGTACCGCTCTGCCACCAGAAGAAGAGAGGCGGGCCAGGAAGGAACCTTTCCGCATACACACATTCGTCACCCATTTCCCCCGGCCTCTCTGGGAACTGCAAAGCACATGTCTCTTTATTTAACCCATTCACATGCTGGAAGAAAAGCTCATCTTCACTGAAGCCACTTTGCCCATCCTATTTTTGTGCCAGAGCTTCTGAGTCTTCCCCCCCCTTTGAGACTCCAAGCAATGGTTTTATTTATTCCAAAAAGACACTTGCCTTGCTTCTTTTTTCCATTAAACAGAAGCTTAAGTATAAAAGCAACACTGTGACACTGCCATTCCCCTGCAGAGCTCTTGTCACCCAATGCTGACAATACTGAGCTATACTGACCCTACTGAGGACCAAAGATCTGACTCAGAATAAGACAGCCTCCTAGGTTCTGACTGAAATTTATCGTTTTAATCAGGATGGGGAGGATGTAAACAACAAAAGAATTCAGACAAAATAAGCATAGGTTCCCCACTTTTTCCCTGGTCTGGCCTACTCTGCAGGGCTGCTAGAGATTCAGCACCCTGGACAGTTCAATTTACAGAGGGTATGGCCCGCTTAAATGCCCAAGCTAAAGGAACTCTGTTTCTTTGCATTTGCTTAATTCAAGTTGCTCCAGTGTGAATGCTAGTCAACTTTAAAAGTTGTTCCTATTGTCAGTCCCTTGTCCTACTTACGATTAGGTTGCCATTAACTGGCCAAGTCAGTGCCTCAGTTCCCGGCACTCTCTGTAACAATATGTCTTATACTTCACTGCTGAGCGAATATATATGTGATTTAGGGTCCACTATTGATTGTTAACCAGAAGTTACTTTATTAGCAACCAGGTATCAGCATTTCGGTCCTGAGAAAGCAAATATTCTTGCACATGCTCTGTCTGCTGTATGAGATCATTGTCACCCCAAGTTATTAAAAAACCTCCTTTTAACCATTAAGAGTTCTTCTCTTTGCTCATGGAAGAATGGTTTTGACTGCGTTCTTCGGGGGGGTGGGGGAGAAGTCCCTTTGGCTGAAATTTGAGACCTTTCCAGGCTGGTTCAGAGCTCACCTGCAATCACACAGACTACTCAGGGTAGTCCATGCAGACCTAATATTTTAGGTCTAGCCCCACAAGTTTTTTGGAGAGTTCAGGGATAACCTTAAGAAAGACTTGAGCCAACAAGGGTTTCTTCCTAGAAGAAGTTTTTTAAAGAAACAGCCCTGTTAGTCTCTTGCAGCATAAAAAACAAGAAGCGGAGGGGAGGAAAAATGAGAAACTTAGCAGCACCTTTACAACTAACTGGTTCTTATTTTAGCGTGAGCTTTTGTAGATATAAACCCACTTCTTTAGATGCAATACCTATTTCACCTTACACTGCCTTTTGAAAATTTCAGACAAATTTGCATTTTTTTCTGAATCTTCTTACATTCCACCCTATTCCCACAACTATGTACATATGCTTTGTAACCTGAAGCTTTCATATCACTGTACTGCATCTGAAGAAGTGAGTTTATATACACGAAAGCTCTTGCTAAAATAAAACCCAGTTACTCTTAAAGGTGCTGCCAGGTTGCTTCCCCCCCCTTCCACTCCCTCCCTCCCTCCTTTGGAGAAAGAAAAAGGCCAAGTATTTAGCTGTTGCAGAATTTAGCAGTTAGGTTTCCCAGATGGCAGGACCTGGCCCTGAATCTCTTCATGGGGACAGTCCTAATTAGTCCTCTGTTGTCCCACTTTTTCAGCCACTTTTAAAATGTCCCATTTTCTCATCCCCCCTCCCACTTACCCCCTTTGTCTTCATCTTACTTCAGTTGCTGCAAACTGAGTTTGTACTCAACTCAGCAGTGCAGAGAAGAGGAGGCTGAATCTTGCCCTTCCCTGTGGGCTCAGGCAAAAGCAAACTACTGCTGCCCCTGTTAGCTTTTCTGTTCTTTTCCATTAATACCTTTTGCTATCTTGACCACACTCTGATATTGCATGGCCACATCTGTTCTGGTTTTTAGTTGTGATATGTGGCCTTCTGGAGTGTGTGTTTATCTGCCTTCAAATCGCCTGTCAACCTGGAGACTCTGTCCAAAATCAACAGGCTGCTCTTCCTTTGCTGGTGAGAGAGAAACTGGCCTCCACAGGTTCTTCTCAATTCACTGGAATGCCTTTCCCCAAACTGGGATTTTGAGCAATTGCTTGTCAATCAAAAGCGTTGGACCATGGAACCAGTAATCCAAAAGGGTATTAAGACCTTTGCTGGAGCATCTTAAAGTCAATATCCACACAGCTACAGCCATGGCAGGCATGAGGGCCACGTTTAGTCCTTGGGAGCAGGCCGCACCATGCTATTTTCAGCTGAAAAGCCACAACCGTTGGGCTGTTCACACTACATCATTATAGCACTATGATTCCACTTTAACTGTCATGGCTGCCTCCTGCGGAATCCTGGATCGAGGCGCAAGAGATCTCTGCTGAGAAT
>CAOKZL010003644.1:0-79740 GCA_948472985.1 Iguana delicatissima | reverse complement strand
GACAGGGACAGACAGCAATGCTAGAATTTGAATCCGCAGTCAGTTTCAAACCTAGTGGGAATACATGGCTTCCAAACACCCAAGTCATGCTTTCATGTTGCTATTGGTGGTTACTAAACTTTATTACAGCAGATCCTAAAATTAAACTTAACTTTCATTGCATTTCTTTGCCCCATAAAACCAAATCAATAAGCATATGGAACAGCTAGATACAGCGTTGAAAGGCATTTCATGCTTAGAGGCAAACTAGGCATTGCCATTAAAAAACACATTAGTTTGTAGTTTGCAGTCATTATTGCATGTGATGTTTCCAGTGATTTATAAGAAATAAATATTCAGACCTCACAAAGAGGTAATTTTCTCAGTGCTAAATATAAGTTGTTTGTCAATTCAGCTGTATGCAGTAACGTGAAAGGTAATCAAATCAGTTGCACAGGCAGACATTAATAATGTGCACATTTGTTTTAAAATGAGAAGAAATTGATTTAATCAAAATTGCATTATAATAACATCAATGCCTGATTCACTGATAATGGGAAAGACAAAGCACCTGATGATTTTTAATGAAAGCATTTTTCTTATACAAAATTGGTAGGTTTGGGAACTTCAGGGAGGTTTTGTTGAAACAGTAAATTTAAATTTCTATGATAAAATGCTATCATATACTAAATTCTCACCTATATATGATTCTCTGATCTCGATGTCTTTTAAAGTTAGTTATTATATATAAGTTACTATTCTTTATAATTATAGACTTTTAGATAATTGGTTTTGAAGTTATGATTTTTTAAAGATTGTTAAAAGAAAGTCATAGAATCAGAATTATAGAGTTGGAAGAGACCCCAGGGGCCATCGACTCCAACCCCCTGCTGTGCAGGAACACCCATCAAAACATTCCCAACAGATGACCATCCAGTCTCTGCTTAAAAACCTCCAAAGAAGGAGACTCAACCACACTCCAAGGCAGTATATTCCACTGCTGGACAGCTCTGACTAGCAGGAAGTTCTTCCTGAGGTTCAAGTGGAATCTCCTTTCCTGCAGCTTGAATCCATTGCTCCTTGTCCTAGTCTCTGGAGTGGTAGAGAACAAGCCTGCTCCCTCCTCAACATGACATCCCCTTCAAATATTTAAACATGGCTATCATGTCCTCTCTTAACCTTCTCTTCTGCAGACTAAGCATACCCAGCTCCCTAAGGCGTTCTTCGTAGGGCATGGCTTCCAGACCCTTCACCGTTTTGGTTGCCCTCCTCTGGACACGTTCCAGCTTGTCGACATCCTTCTTAATTGAGGTGCCCAGAACTGGACACAGTATTCCAAATGAGGCCTAACCAATGCAGAATAGAGTGATACCATTACTTCCCTCGATCTAGACACCATACTCCTATTGATGCAACCAAGAATCGCGTTGGCTTTCTTAGCTGCCGCATCACACTGCTGACTGCTGAAAGTAGTTGATATGATAAAGATTTACGGAGTTACAGTGTAGAGGAAGCAGATAGACAATGTTTTCTTCCTATATTAATTTAGGGCATCTAGTGAAATTGATTTATGTCTGTGACAGGCCCTTACTTCTTCCAGATTGGTATGGCAGTTCCCAATCTGATAAGGCTCCCTGCCTTTACCAAACAGTTCTGCCTCCTCCTTGTCTAAAAGAGTGAGGCTTTTTAGTGTTTGATTAGAACCACTTAATAGTTTTATGGTAGCGTGTTTTCTGTATTACGTTATATATTGTATGCAAGTCAGCCAAGTCAGTAATAAAAACAAATTGTTACATTTGTTAAGATAATAATCAGAAGAAAGTAGCATTTAAGATTTCGCCATTCAAGCTTGATATATTTCTTCAGTACGCTTTTTAGACAGTTCACTTATATCTTTAGACTGTATTATAAACTGCAAGTATCATGTTACAGCTCTTTGGCCACACTCCCACCGAAGATTCAGCCCCCAGTCTAAGTCACACTCTCTGAACAGATTCTACTAGGGTTCAATTACTCTTCTGCCTCTCACTAGGCTTCCACTGAGGCCACTTCCGCACTACACTGTCAGTGCTATTATTCCACTTTCAGTATCCTGTGGAATTCTGGGGTTTGTAGTTTACTGAGGCCAAAGAGCTCTCTGGCTGAGAATTCTAAAGGCCCCTCACTAAACTGCAAACCCCAGGATTCCATAAGATGTTTAAAGTGGAGTAATAGCACTGTAACAGTGTAGTATGGAAATGGCCAGAGAATTAACCCTCCCAACACAGTCACACTCTCTGACTAACTAAGGGATTCCACTCCCTAATTCTCCTTGGCTAGAATCTCACTGAAGGGAAAAATACCAACAAGTACTTGGTTTTCCTCACAGCCACCTGCCCCTCCCACACACTACTGGGCTGGATTTCTCTTCTAAGGAGCTATTCTGTTTGTTTGCTTGCTAGACTGCTTCTAGGCTGCAGTGGCAATTCAGATAGCCGCACCCCCAAGATTTCATTGCAATGGCATATTTAGAACAGACAAAAAAGTGCTTCTTTGCACAGTGAGCCCATTAAAAACATCATGTTAAACCAGGGCTTAGTATTATCAGGCCCAAATATGTGCAGACCTGAGATGCATATAGTTCCCTGCTCCTCCAGCATAGCCACAAAGAGGTGTTTAGAAGGTTTAGTTTCGTTTTAGGCTAACCTCAAGTTGAACTGTGTTTAAATTTAAACCATGATTTTTTTTAAAAAAAAGAGGCTGGATTGGAGGAGGAAATCTTCAAGTCGTATTTTATGAAATTGGCTCATTTGAGGTGTCCATATTTAAGATTAACTGAAGTTTAATTTTGGATTTTCCATGAATTGAGGTTAATTTAAAAGAACCAAAACTTTAAATGTCCTCCTAGCCATTCTCGGGCTGACAGGAGGATCAACCCCACCACGCAGGGGAATTTGATCCTCGGCGGGTTAAACCCCAGGAGTCGTTCGCGAGCTGTTACTGTTAAACAGTTAAAATAACGACTCCCTGCCCCTTTCTCTCTTCAGTTAATTTTTCTCCTGCGGTACAGTTAGACGCTTTTTATTTTCCCTCCCCAGGAAAGTTAGAGATAGAGACAAAGCATTTAATTTTCCAACAGTAGGAAAGGAAGAAAAAGCAACGTAATGGCGGAGGAAGTGAACCGTAGCACCACGGAGTTGGGCTCGGTCACTACAAAACACGGGTCCGTCCAGAAGACCACCTCAAGGCAGGCTTCGGACAAAGGAGCTGGAGTAACAATACAGATAAGGGAGCATCGTTTTTCGGGGGGAAAAATATGCTCCAGATCTCCACCCGCATTTTCCTCTCATCTAGTGAGAGTGAGGTGGACGAGACTAAGCTTGATAAAATAAAAAGACCCGTTGGAATAAAAAACCCGCCAGGAAAGAACACCGAAAAAAGGGTAAAAGCAAGGATTCGGAAAAAAGGGTACAAAAGCCCACGCGGCTACTAAGCAGCTCACCTCAGAAGCATCCGGACGCCATCTTGGAAATAAACACTCTAAGATGGCATCGGAGGGTTCGGGCCACACCTTCAGGAGGCGGCCGCCATTTTGAATGTGGCCGCGCCTGGGGCAGAACACTTCAGAGCAAAAAGAGGACAGCAGGGGAAAGATATGCAGGGCTGCCACACCACTTAGTCGGGGACAGCGGTGGGGCCAAGCCAGACCGCATTAGCAGCTGACGGTGGGTCATGGAGTTTGGAGATCAGGCGATTCATTGAGGGATGGCTAATGAATGCGCCACAAAAGAGAACTGACTCACAGCAGTTACCAGAGCAGGTACGCGGGGGGGAACAGCACATAAACAGACCTGGTCTGACTGACTCCGTCTGTTCCGACATTCAGTCAGTGATTAAAGAAACAGTGTCATCCCAAATTCATGAAGTCATGGGGCAGATTTTGGCACGTCACGCCTTCCAAGGAGGTTGGTGGACAGGGTGGAGTATACTCACCACAGCTCCACATTGCAAGATGAGTCAAGCCAAACAGTGGTGACTCAAAATTATAACTCATATGACATTCATATGGATAAAGAGAATCACATCGAACCCAGTCAAAAGAAAAGAAAAAAGGACCATGATTATACATCTCAGTCGGCCATAGGAGAAAAACATAATTCCTCTAGAGGAAAGGGTGCAATACAAATGACATGGGACTATTCAGCAGAAGAACACACTGCAGGGATTGACATAAATGATATGGATGAGGACATAGAGGAGGAGGAAGCAGACATGAGGACTCAGAGAAAATGTTTTCTGAGGCCGAGGAGGAGGAGCTGGATTCAAACAGGATGTTTGCCCCCGAGTCATTCAAAAGCCTACTTAAGAGGGTACTGCAGACTTTAGGTCTACAATGATAAGGCAGATAGGGACAGTGAAACAAAGTCTGGCGCCTTACCATCAGTGATAAGGAAGAAAGAGAATAGAAACGTAGAGTTCCCTCTGCCTGAACTTTTCAAAGAAATGATCATGGCAGAATGGAATCGCAGAGCAATATCAGAAAGGGATTAGCACAAACAAATAGGCTGTATGCTTTCAGGGAAGATGATGTTAAGTTGCTCAAGGTCCCTCCTGTGGAGGGCCCCCCTTTGGGGGGTTTAGTGCAGGGGATTATGCCCAAAGAGGGAGACACGCAGCTGAAGGAAATGGACGAGCGTAGAGCAAAGTCCTGCCTTCGTAAGGCGCATGAAGCAGCATCCAACATAATTAGAGTTTCCCAACTGCGGCTTTTAATGGTCCCTAGAGAACGGTGCTTTGGTTCAAGAGGTTTTAGAAACTCAGGACTTCTCAGGGAAAGAAATAAGGAAGGCTGTGGAGCGGTTGCAGAAAGCCCTGAAATACATTGCAGATGCAGGACTGGATGCAACAGTGTATGCAGCAAAAAACGTAAACTTGGTGGGGGGTGGGCAAGACGATCCCTATGGCTTAGACATTGGGATGCGGATCAGAAATCAAAAAGCGAATTTAGCTTTCGTCCCTTATCAGGGTGAACTACTACTTGGCCATAAGGCTTTAGAGAGCATTTTAGTAGAGACTAAAGAAAAAGAAACAAGTCATGCCGACCCTTCAAAAAAGGAAGGGAGAAAGAAAAGGCTATAGGCCCTCTAACTACTCCTTTCGGGTGGTAGGAGTTACAGCTACTGGGAAAATACCCGAACTACAGGTCGGGAATTTCCAGTGGAATAGATCAAGGCCTCAAGGTACGAGGCAATACAGGGATAATAGGCAAGGTAAAGGGGAGGGAAGCTTGGGACGAATCCCAAGCAAGGAAAACAACAGTACTGACTACAAGATAAGGAAGGTAGGGGGAAGATTTCTGTTTTTCGGAAGCAGGTAAGAAATCCTTCAGATCGGGGGGTTTTAAAGGTGGTAACGCAAGGCTACAAAAAATTTTTTTTACACTGCTCCCAGAGACAGATATTTTTCCCTTTCCCCCAGAACCAAAGGATCTGGAGAAACACAAGGTAGTGCTGCAGGAAATTATAGATCTCATGGAAATAGGGGCCATAGACTATGTTGCCCCCAGAACAGATAACGGAAGGAATTTACTCAGTGTTCTTTGTGGCCCCCCAAGCCGAACGGAAAACCAGGCCGGTGCTGAATCTCGGGTTTATCTAAACAAATTTGTGGAATACAAGAAATTCAAAATGGAAACATTGCAATCCATAAAAGAAAATTTAGAGATAGGAGATTATTTGGCATCAAAACGATCTCAAGGAAGCATACTTACATATACCCATGTGTCCCTTTTGGGCAGGAGATACCTGAGATTCGAGTACGGAAACGGTCATTACCAGTTCAAAGCATTACCGTTCGGCCTGGCGTTAGCACCGAGGGTGTTTACGAAGGTGTTAATTCCCCTGATTGCATTTTTGAGAACTCAAGGAGTTCAATTATTCCTATACCTAGATGACATCCTGGTAAAAGCAAGGTCAGAAGCCAGATTACGGCAGGATGTGCGGTTGACAATCCAAATTCTGTTGGACTATGGCTTCTTACTCAACAAAGAAAAGAGTGTATTAACACCGACAAGAGAACTAACACATTTAGGAGCCTATATAAGTACAATAAAGGGCATGATGTACCTTTCCGCAGAAAGAGTGAGGAAAGTAAAACAGGCTGCCCAAAAAAGGGTAATGAAAAGCAAATTATGGACATAATGCGATTGGCACGGAAACCAGGCACTTTGGTATCTACAACACAACTAATTCAGTGGGCAAACCCATGTGAAGCCTTTTTTACAGAGGTTGCTGATGTCACATCAGGCAACAATTGCAAGGAAGAGGCATTACACAGTAGAGATACCACGGCATGTTCGGTCCGGCATGCGTTGGTGGCTGCAAACAAAGAACGTGGAATCGGGAATCCCTTTTCAAGTGCAAAAATGGTGCACTTAACAAAAAGATGCCAGCGTGTACGGCTGGGGAGCACATTGCGAAGGTATGGCCATTCAGGGACGTTGGACGGCAAGTCACAGTCCCCCCGCAACATCAATTATCTGGGGGTTGAAAGCCATTCGTCTAGCACTTCAGGGATGTGCCCATCTGGTAAAGGGGGGTCATGTATTAGTCTCAACGGGGCAACATGACAGCCAAAGCTTAAGTATGCAAGCAGGGAGGGCTGCATTCGGGGAAAATTTGGGGCGAGGCAGATCGCCTATTCACCTGGGGGAGAGAGGCATATAAAGTCTATGGCGATACACCTAGGGGGGTCAAAAAACCCGCAGGTGGACTACTTTTAAACAGGAATTACTTACATCCGGGAGAATGGTCCCTCAATAGGGGGGAATTTTCCCGGGAAATCAACAACATTTTTGGACCATTACAGATAGGTTTGTTCGCCACTGCACAGAACACAAAACTAAGAAGGTATTTTTCGTTACATGGAGACAGAGGTGCAGAGGCATACGATGCGCTGTCGGTATTTATGGCCGCCAGGGATTTTACTATGCGTTTCCACCAATAAGAATTATACAGAGAGTGTTAGTGAAGGTTCGACAAGAAAAGGCTTCGGTGGTGCTGATAGCTCCATTCTGGCCAAGAAGGCCTTGGTTTCCAGTGCTGCTGAGGCTGTCTCAAGGCCAACCTTGGAAATTACCGTGCAGACCGGATTTGTTAACACAGGGTCCGGTGAGTTATTCCAAACCCACTGGTTGAAGCTAACAGCATGGATTTTGAAAAGGAGATGCCTAGTGGGTCAAGGCTACACCGAGAGGGTGGTAAACACCATCCTAGGGTCTAGGCGTGAATCCACCCAAAAGATTTATGAAAAGGGCGTGGAAGACTTTTTGGGTTTGGGGTTCAGGAAAGGGAATGTCGTTGAAGGAGATAGGAATTTCACAAACTTAATTTCCTACAAGATGGGGTAAAAAAAGGGCCAAAGGCCCCACATTGAAGAGACAGGGGGGGCGTTATCGGCAGTTTATGGGAAAATGGCGCTTCCTATGCAAGCCACCCGCATATAAAACGGTTTCTGAAAGGAGCAACCTTGCAGTCCGGTCCCACGGACACAGATTCCCTTCTTGGGATCTGAACCTGGTTTTAAATGCATTAACAGCACCACCATTTGAGCCATTAAAGGAATCATCCTTAAGGCTGCTATCTTTTAAAACAGCATTTCTGTTGGCAATTACATCCGCTAGGAGAGTGTAGGGGCTTGGGGGGCCCATTTAGTAAACGAAAATCTTTGTGTTTTCGATCATGATAAGCTGACTTTGGAAATTGGGTCCAACATTTAAACCTAAATGTTGGTCATCACACCAGAAACAGGAGATAAACCTACCAAAATTTTTGTCCAAAGCCGGTTTTAGAAAAAAAAATGGCATACGCCGGATGTCCGGCGAGTCGGGAAAGTTTTACATTAAAAAAACTAAAGAGCTGAGAAAGACAGACGCATTGCTGATATCTTTTAGAAATAAAACATTAGGTCAACAGGCTAGTAAGACAGTGATAATGTCTTGGATCAAAACATGTATTTTTATCAGTTATGATTATGCAAAAAAGCCTCGACCGGCGAACGTGTGGGGAATTTACACATTCCATGGCGACTTTGTGGTATACGACACCACATGCTCCTTGGAGGAGATATGTGAGGCAGCAGGGAAGGAAAGGGGGCATCTACCTTTATCAGACATTACAAGTTGGATAAGTATAAGTCAGCACAGGCGGCTTTCGGTTTGCAAGGTGCTGCAGGCAGCGCTGTAGTTGATTAACCCACCCAGGGAAAAAGCTTGGGAAAGTCCCATGCGTGGTGGATTGATCCTCCTGTCAGCCCGAGAATGAGAAGTTGGTACTTACGTCGGGGATTCTGGGATGACAGGAGGAGCAATTAAAGCCCACCACTGGGTTGAAGGATAAGAGCTTACGGAGAATAACATTTCCCGGGTAGGAAAGTAACTGAAGAAAGAGGGACATGGAGTCATTTCTAACGGTTTAACAGTAACACTTTGCGAACGACTTCCCGCGTCAACCCGGGGACGAGGATCAAATCCCATGCGTGGTGGATTGCTCCTCCTGTCATCCCAGAATGAGCGTTCACGTAAGTACCAACTTCTCATTCTACTGGAGGGAAAAAGGGAGTGGGACTAGGGAGTCCAAGGCTCACAGAGACTCATGCATTGCAACCAAATGCTGTTCAATGTAATAGAGCATTAATTAATCATAGTTAAGCCTGGAAATTGATCTACCTGTGTGGGGGGGGAAAAAAAACATTTTCCTGAAAAGCTGAAGGCACCATCACATTCCTTTGTTGGGGTCCATACAGTTCTGTTTAATACTTCTAGTTTCCTTTTTTCCTCTCCTGCTCAAAAATCTCAGTCTGACAAGTCGTCTTTTGAAATGGCCCTTCAAATTTTGCAGACAGTAAACAACAAGCTTTCTCATAGCTGTCTGAAAAGGAAAGGCACACATAACAGCTAAAAGCAATATGAATTACGCAGCGGTATGCAAACACATTGCGAGCGCCAACTTTTTAAAAACATTTTTAAATGCATGCAAATTGGGATATGAACACCATTCAAAATGGCTCCCCAAGTGGGAATGACAGTTTACCATACTATAATACTACATAATTCACAGAACTGTATTGTAATGAAAGCGCAGAGGACAGCTTGATACTAATGTAAGGACACACAACAGACGGAAAATGAAAGAATCGTAAGAGTTCTTTTCTCCTCACATTTATGGCCTCAAGCATTAAGACCCAGTTAGGAAGGAGCAGAATAATGGTGGAGTTATATTCAGTCTGTTCAGTTCTCCCCAGATTTTTGTGTGAGAGCCATAATGCATCACAGCCAGGTCCCCAGGCTGTCAAGTCTAGAAATTTGTACTGAACTTTTAATCAGAGTCCATGCCCTTTCCTACATTACCTTTCCCAGGATAATGTTGGCTGTTTGGGAGGAGTTCACACCAAAGTTCTTTGCCACTCTGGCCTTCTTTCATGTGATTCTACAGGGCAGCATGGACAATGCCACACTATAGCTGCCAGAGAAAATATTAGAAGAGGTCCTTGAGGTTCTCACAAGTGTGGATGGCACAATGCATTGGTCATTCCATCTATTTTGCTTATGGTTAGAAGGTCAAGACTTAACATCTTATTTTGTCTAAAATATAAGGGCAATGCTTAATATGAGTGGTGTGCAACAGAAATGAAATTGTTAAGAAGAACCTTTGCACATGTAACATATTCACTAAGGTTTGTAATACAACTGATACGGTTTGTATTTCGTTGGTGTTATGCTTTACAATTTAATGAACAAAATATTTTTTTTTCAAAGAAAATGAAAAATGATTTGTAGTTATTGATACTCTGTGAATTTAAGATACATACAACAAGGTTTGTTTAATGTGTGTGAAGGGGTATGTGTATGAGACAGAAAAGAATATTCATAAACTGTAAATATATATTTTGTCCATCTGCTTTTCCAGGGCCACAATCACGTGATAACATACAGCAGGCCTGTATATTTTTGTGTATTGTGTGGCCTTATTTTATTGCTAGATGCAGGATCTAGAAACAGAAGTCCACCCATTTTCACAATATATGGCTTGAAAGTCTTTTCTCCTGGATCATTTCGGGCAGCTAGAGACCATGTAATAGGTGAGTTAAAAATTGTTCATAGGTAAATCTGGTGCTTTTATTTTGCAGTGCATTCAATCTCTTTGCCATTTACCTCCAAGGATAGAAATCTGGCACTTTTATATGATTTATTTGTCTCCTATGTGCTCTGCTTGGTAAAACACTAATAACTTCTGATCCGCATAACTCTAGATAGTTCTGGCAACATCATAATTGACTTTTCTTCATTATGTCTGAAATATTCAAGATATTCTCTAATGTTTTTGCTAATAAACAGCGCATTTTATTTTTCTGTTAAAAAATAAGGCTTGAAAAGCAGGAGCCAGATATGTTTGCTTTAAGTCTGTTTTAACTGCTTTTTTTTCTGCTCCTCGCCATCCCCCAATTGTTTCTTGTCTTCTGCACTCTCCAAATATGTTTTTGAGGACAAGCACAGTCATGTACCTTCATGGACGTGGGTCAGGAAGAAATCTGAAGAAGGAGATGCAACAGAAAAGTTGTGATTGGGGAAAGTGTTTGCATCTTCCCCCATCATTTGTTTGCCCTGAATTGTCCTCTTTGAAAGTTGTTTTGAAACAGCTTTTGCATTTCTTCTATGCATTCATGTGTAACAAAAAGCTTTCCACATGAATTTGAGGAAAGCATTATGGATATTCCCTTCTGTATAATTCTGGTGTTATGGGTATGGCAAGAAAGTGTGAGATACGGACATGAAGGATAGGATTGTCCTTGTAAGAAGATCTCTTTGCTGTTAGTATGTTATGGAAATCCTTCTGTTCCAGCTGGCTTTGAGGATGCCTTTTGACTCATTTTATAGTGTTTATTGGCTTAGGTTTTCATGATTTTCCTCTGTGGAAGAAATGTGGAATATAGGCATAGATAAACAAACATGTACTGGTTGTGTTGATTCTTTAATGTGTTCCATGTTTTATACATTCTAATTTTTTATTTTGTTTTTTGGTTTTGAAGGGGTTTGCCTAGTCATTTTGAGTGCTGTGTATTAAAATGGAAAAGTGGCAAATAAATATGTTTGGCTTCATCATATGGGACCCCCACTAGCAGTAATTCCTTTGACTGACAGGAGCCAATTTGTTCTTAGTTTGCAATCCTACACACACTTATCCTGGGAGTAACTCCTGTTGAACTCAGGCCCTTTCTGCAGCACCCTCCCATCCTGCCATGGGGACAGGAGAAGGACAGGATTGCAACAGGGCCTCTGCATGATATCATCACAGTCCTGTCCTTTTCCTGTCCCCAGGCAGCATGATCGTGGGTTAAATCATTGGCAGGTTTTCCCCATCAATGACCTGCGATTGTGCCACCATCCCACAGTTACCTGCCCTGCAGAAGGGCAGGAAGCACAATGGTGGTGCTTCCTGCCCCAGCGCAGCCTGGGAAAGTACCCTGATGCACTGCGGAAAGACACGGTGCGTCCACTGTGCTCCCTTCTGCGTGGAGCTGATTCTGTGTAGAGGGGAGCGCTGACGTCGCACTCCCTTCCTGACAGAGCCACTGCTGGGATTGCTATTGGATGCTGCCACAAGAAGGTAAGCTGTGGAAAGGTCCTCTGTGGACCTTCGATTGAGTAGACGTGTTTAGAATTGCACTTTGGATGCACTGTCTCAGAACCAGAATTTGATACGTACAACATACAGTTTCAGATGTTGTAGAACAGCAGTGTGGTAGGAAACTGAGTTCTGGAAGAGTTTGGCATCTGATTGGGGGGGAAAGCAAAGCAAATTAGCTTAACATTTAACTTTTACTTTTAAGACAATTCTTAAAAATTGAAGAGGTAAATCTAGTCCTCTTCCCCAACAAATAGCTGTGCATGTTTATAAATTTAGCTAAATACAACTGGTGAATAAAAATTTTTTGTATGTAAGGCCGAATCATATGGGTGCTCAGAGCCTGGTCCACTGAAGAAACAGATAAGTAGGGAAGTAAAGGGTGGCATGGGTCAAGGCCAGCAAAAGATTTAAAAGAGCAATAGCAGGCAAAATAGCTGAAAAAAATTCAGTCCAAGGTTTATTTACAAGCATTCCATCCAAGGAATGTCTAGGGAGGAAGAAAAAATATATTACAACTAAAGCTGGGAAAAAATATTTTTTAGCTTATCCTCCAACCTGGAGCAGAAGCTCTTAGACAGGAGCTTGCTGAACCAAAGAATCAGCTGTTACTCATCAGAGGTTTTTAAGGAAGTTGTTATGAAGCAGATCTCTCCACAAAAGGGTCGTTCTCACAAAATCCTTTGTGGCAACCATGTATTTCTCCTCAGTGTGAGCGCTTTGGACTACCTCTTCAGATCCCTTCACTTCGGGTGTTTGAGGTACTTGCTACTGTGTCTGAAGCACAGTTACTTTCATTTTAGAGGGGAGAGAACCCTACCTAAAAAACCCTCCGAGGTTTCTGATAGGCATTGATGTGGACACCACCTGATCTGAGCGTTCTCTGGGGGTGGCAAACAGAGAACTGGATTTTAAAAGCAGGCTCCTTCACTTCAATAGTTGTATAAAAGGGAAAGTATTTCTGCTAGTAAGTTTGCTTGACATGTTACAGGGGTTTAAATGCCCCTTCTACACAACTTTTAAAAGGATGCAGGAACCAAACTTTGTAAACTCTTTCCTTTGCTTATGTACCAGGTTTTATTTTTCAACTTAGAGAAAATTAGAAGGGAATGATTTGCCCTTTTTTTTTCTAATTAGTGGGGTTAATGTATTTCTACATACCGCTCATAGCTTTTTGTTCTTTTCCTATTCACAATAAGTGGCTTGTCTGCCCCAAAAAGCATTGATTGATTAGTGATTGAGTGATTGTCATTTAGCCATTTCTTTATTAAGGATCACCTCTTTGCTTTGGGGGCAAATTTCACTGTTCCCTTATAAAATGTTGGATTTAATTTCCTGTCTTAATGCGTGTGTAATTGGGCAAATATTCCCTTTTTGCTGAAAATGGGCCTTTGACTCCAGCAGATGCATTTTAGTTACTTCATTGGTTGCTTAGTAACCTGTTGATTAACTACATGTCACTTAGTGCTTAGAGATGGATAATCTAATAAATATAAGTTGCCTGACACAAAGCTGTTTTGACATTCTCCTTCATAGTTTTTATGTATGACATTTGGGGGTACTTCTCAGCTGTTAGTTGTTACTCCCCTCTTCCAATCAGCTTTTCAAAAATATGTCACCCCAGCCAGGTAAGTGAAGAATGGAAAGAAAGATTAGAAATTAGGCCCTTACTATTTATCAGTCTTTCCCGGGCTGACAGGAGGACCAATCCACCACGCATGGGACTTGGCCTTGTGCCAGCTGACGCAGGAGTCTTTCGCAGCTGTTGCCTTAAACGGAAAAAAAAAACGACTCCCGTCTCTCTCTTTTCCCCCCAGTTATTTTTTCTCCTGCGTTACAGCAAGACGCATTTAAGATCCCTCTCTCAGGAGAAGAATAGAATAGTGAACAAGACAAGAAATTACAAGTTTCCATAGGCAAACAGCAAGAAAATACAGGAGCAGCGTGATAGCGGAGGAAGGAAAGAACCACAGAGATGGGCTCGGTCACTGTAAAACACGGGTCAGTCCAAAAGACCGCCGCAAGGCAGGCTTCGGATGAAGGAGCTGGAGTAACACTACAGATAAGGGAGACGGATTTCGGAGGAAAAGCGTGCTCCAATTCCAGCGCATTTTCCTCCCCCCAGTGAGAGCGAGGTGGACGAGGACAGATTTGGGGAAAAATAAAAAATCTGTGTCAAAAAAAAACCCGACAGAGAAACAGTCTGAGAAGAAAAGAAAGAGAAAAAAGGCGACAAAAACCCAAAATTTAAAACACCTTACCACAAAAAGCGTGGACGCCATCTTGGAAACAAAAAATCTAAGATGGCGTCTGAGGGTTCGCCACACTTCCAGGCGCAAGCCCCATTTTGAGTGTGGCCGCGCCTGCGCAAATACCTAGAGACAAAATAGGGTGACAACAGTGGAGGTAGGCAACAAAACACCGATGAGTCGGGAAAAGGGTTGGAGCCGGTCAGACCTCATTAGCGGCTGATGGTGGAGCCTGGAGTGCAGATATAGGCAGTTTATTAGGCGTGGCTAATGAGAGAGCTGACTTACAGCAGCAGTCGGAGCACCCAGGCGGGGGTGAACAGCAAAGGCACGGGGCGGGGTACACTATTCCGTTCTGAGATTCACTCTATAATTAAAGACACAGTTTCAGCTCAAATTCGTGATTTTTTTGAGAATATTTTCCGGCCTGTCACACTTCTCCAAAGGGGTTATGACAGAGCGATATTTAATGCCCGGGGCTCATACTGCAAGAGGAGCCCATACAAAGAGATAGACAGCTAAATTGTGACATGTATGAGGGTCATATACAAAGGGCTTCACTACGAACACATCAAAAGAAAAGAAGACTTAAGGCTGGCACTTCACAATCCATGACGGAAAAACATAATTTTTTGGAAAAGAGTACAAGAGGGCACCACAACCTCCAACAGATGAACACACTCGAGGGGATGACATAGATTACATGGATGAGGACATAGTGGAGGAAGAAAAAATTAGGGGACTCAGAAATATGTTTTCTGAGGCAGAGGAGGATGGGATGGACCCCCAACAGGATGTTTGCCCCGGGACTATTCAAAACCCATTAGGAGAGAAATAGCTTTAGGTCTGTATGATGATAAGTCAGATAAAGACAGTGAGGCAAAGTCTGGCAGCTTACCATCAGTGAAAAGGGAAAGAGAGCAACAAGGAATGCAGAGTTTCCCCTGCCAGAACTGTTTAGGGAAATGATCACAACAGAGTGGAATACTCAGAGCAATATCGGGAAAGGGATCAGCACAAGTAAATAGGCTTATGCTTTCAGGAAACATGTCAAGATGCTTAAGGTCCCTCCCAGGGGGGCCCCCCTATTGGGGGGTTTAGTGTTGGGTGCAGTTGTCCCCAAAAGGGGAGATACCCAGTTGAAGGAAATGGACGAGCGTAGAGCGGAGTCCGCCTTCGAAGGCCCATGAAGAAGATCCAACAAAAAAAGCTTCGGCTGCGGCATCAAGGGTCCCTAGAGTACGGTCTTTGGTAGAAAGTTTTGGAGACTCAGAACTTCTCAGGGAATGAGATAAGGAAGGCTGTGAAGCGGTTGCAGGGAGCTCTAAAATACATTGCAGATGCGGGATTTGATGCAACCGGGTATGCAGCAAAAAACGTTAACTTCGTGATGGTGGCAGACGTTCCCTATGGCTTAGGCATTGGGAGGCAGATCAGAAGTCTAGAGCGAACTTAGCATACGTTCCTTATCAGGGTGACCTACTATTTGGGCCCAAGGCTTTAGAGAGCATTTTGGTAAAAACTAAAGACAAAAAACAAGTCATGCCAACCATTCAGAAAGGGAAAGGTGGAAAGGAAAGGTTACAGGCCCTACAACTACTCCTTTCAGGAGGAAGGGGCTAGGGGTACCCGGAAGATTGGACTACCGGTTGGCAGGTTTCAGGGGAAAAGGCCAAGGCCTCAGGGGGCAAGGCAATACAGGAATAACAGATCAGGTCAAGGAAAAAGCTTGGGTCAATAAGGAGGAAAAAAAGTACTGACTGCAAGATACGGAAGGAGGAGGAAGACTTCTGTCTTTCGGAAGCAAGTGGGCAAAAGTAACATCAGATCAGTGGGTGCAAAAGGTAGTAACACAGGGTTACAAGATTTTTTTCCCACTCTGCCCCCAAAAGACAGAACTCCCTCTCCGGTCCCAAAGGGATCGGAGGAGCAAAGGGTAGTGCTGCAAGAAATCATACATCTTTTGGACATAGGGGCCATAGAGCAAGTACCACCAGAGCAGATAATGAAAGGGGATACTCTGTGTTTTTTGGGGTCCCAAGCCGAACGGAAAACACAGGCCAGTATTAAATCTCAGGTATCTCAATAAATTTGTGGAATACAAGAAATTCAAAATGGAAACATTGCAATCCATAAAAAAGAACTTGGAGATTGGAGATTATGTGGCATCAATCGATCTCAAAGAGGCATACTTACATACCCATGTGTACGGAAGACAGGAGATACCTGAGATTCAATTACAAAAACAGTCACTACCAGTTCAAGGTTTCCGTTTGGCCAGCATGGACCCCGGGTGTTTACCAAAGGGGCTAATTCCCCTGATTGATTTCCAAAGAGGGGGGCAACGTTCCCCTACCTAAGACATCTGGTAAAAGCAAGGTCAGAGGCCAGATTACGGCAGGATGTGCGGTTGACAATCCAAATTCTGTTGGACTATGGCTTCTTACTCAACAAAGAAAAGAGTGATTAACTCCACAAGAGAACTAACACATTTAGGAGCCCACAAAGACAAAAAGGGTACATTTTCCCAGAAAGAGTGAGGAAAGTAAAGCAGGCTGCCCAAAGGATAATGAAAAAAAATCTATGGAATAATGCGATTGGCACGGATACTAGGCACTTTGGTATTACAAAACAATAATTCAGTGGGAAACTACCATGTGAAACCTCTACAGAGGTTGCTGATGTCACATCAGGCAACAATTGCAAGGAAGAGGCATTACACAGTAGAGATACCACGGCATGTTCGGTCCGGCATGCGTTGGTGGCTGCAAACAAAGAACGTGGAATCGGGAATCCCTTTTCAAGTGCAGAACATGGTGCACTTAAAACAGATGCCAGCGTGACGGCTGGGGGGCACATTGCGAAGGTATGGCCATTCAGGGCGTTGGACGGCAAATACAGTCACCGCAACATCAATTATCTGGAGTTGAAAGCCATTCGTAGCACTTCAGGGATGTGCCCATCTGGTAAGGGGCGTCATGTATTAGTCCAACGGACAACATGACAGCCAAAGCCTAAGTATGCAAGCAGGGAGGGCTGCATTTGAGGAACTATGGAGCGAGGCAGATCGCCTATTCACCTGGGAGAGAGGCATATAAATCTATCACGGCGATACACCTGAGGGGCGTCAAAAAACCCGCAGGTGGACACTTAAGCAGGAATTACTTAAAAGGAATGGTCCCCCAATATGGATGTATTCCAGGAAGTCAACAACATTTTTGGACATTACAATAGATTTGTTCGCTACTGCGCAGAACACAAAACTAAGAAGGTATTTTTCATTACCTGGAGACAGAGGTTCAGAAACATACGATGCACTGTCGGTGCCTTGGCCGCCAGGCACGCATTTGCGTTTCCACCGATAAGGATTATACAAAAAGGGGTTAGCGAAAATTCGCCAGGCAAAGGCTGCGGGGGTGTTCAACCCATTTTGGCCCAGAAGGGCCTTTGGGTTTTCCCAAGTTGCTCGAGTCCCAAGGGAACCTTTGAGGACCTCGACCCGATTTTTTAAAGCAGGGGGGAATTTTTTTCGATGCTGGCGAAGCTAAAAGATGGTTTTGAGCAATTAATGGGCCAAAGGTACCCAAAAGGGATAAAACCCTTCTTGGGTTCTAATCCCCCCAAAAATTTATGAAAAGGGCATAAAAAATTTTCCAGTCTTGGTGTTCAGGAAAAGAATTTTGTTGGAAGACATAGGGATTTCACAAATCAAATTTCTTACAGGATGGAATGACAAAGGCCAAGGCCCAAAACATTGTAAAAACAGGTGGAGCACTATCACAGTCCTATCGGAAAGGGGCATCCTTTGCGAGCCACACACATATAAAAAGGTTTCTGAGGGGAGCAACCTTGCAGTTGGGTCCAACAGTACATAGATTCCCTTCTTGGATCTGAACCCGGTATTAAATGCTAACAGTGCCACCATTTGACGTTAAAGGAATCATCCCTTAGACTGCTATCCTTTAAAACAGCATTTCTGTTGGCAAACATCAGCAAGGAGGGTGTCAGAGCTGTCGGCGCTGTCGGTAAATAAAATCTATGTTTTTTCGACCATGACAACTAACGCTAGGTTTGACCCAGCATTTAAACCTAAATGCTTGTCATCACACCAGAAACATGAGATACACTTACCAACATTCTGTCCAAAGCCGGTCCATCAGTTAGAGAAGAAATGGCAACTCTTGATGTCCGGCGGAGAAAGTTTTACATTAAGAAAACTAAAGAGCTGAGAAAGACAGACCATGCATATCTTTCGAAGATAAAACATTGGGAGCAGGCCAGTAAAGCAGTGATAGCATCTTGGATCAAAACATGTATTTTCATTAGCTATGACTACGCCCAAAAAGCCTCGACCGGCGAACGTGTGGGCAATTACACGTTCCATGGCAACTTCAGTGGTATACGATACCACGTGTTTTTGGGAAAAGATTTGTGAGGCAGCGGGGTGGAAGGAAGTATCTACCTTTATTAGGCATTACAAGTTGGAAAAAAAAGTCAGCACAGGCAGCTTTCGGACGCAAGGTGCTACAGGAGTGTTGTAGTTGGAAGCCCACCCAGGAAACAGCTTGGGAATGTCCCCCGCGTGTGGATTTGGCCTCCGTCAGCCCGAGAATGAGAAGTTGGTACTTACATGAATGCTCATTCTGGGGGTGACAGGAAGAAAACCCCACCACTGGGTTGAAGGATAGGAGTTTCATACTGCTGTCACGCTAGGAAAATAACTGAAGAGAGAGGGACAGGGAGTCGTCTTTTTTTTCCCCCTTTTTCGGCAACAGCTTGCGAGCCCTGCGTCAGCTGGACGAGGACCAAGTCCCATGCGTGGTGGATTGTTCCTCCTGTCATCCCAGAATGACATTCAGAAGTACCAACTTCTCATTTTCTAAACTGATCTCCACATTTGTTTTTTTAAAATGAATTTAAATTATTTAGATAATAGTAGGTTTACAAAGTAATGAAATCTCTGTAACACAACACAGAAAACAACTTTGAAATATACACAATTGCATAAAATTATGGCTGACCCAATACACCCAGAAATTCAGCACATGTTGAAGTGGGTGGGATACTGAGAAAAAATTCAAAGAAGAATTCACCTCTTGAGCAGGACTTCCTAGAGTTGGCCTTTCATGGAGCACAAGCTTAGAGCGTGCATAATTTCAAATCAAAAGGGAGGAAAAAAAACAAGCTTTGGAAGAGATAGGGAAATACACAGAAAGCTGTGCAGAAATGGAATTAATGCTCCAGGAAATTATTATTATTCTAGGTACACAAAAATTTATGCCAGCTGCATTAGGCCAAAAAAAAACATGCCCAGATAACCAGGAATGACTGAAATAGTATGGGCATCTAAATGTCCCTGAGGAAGAATTTTTCAAAAGCATTGGGGAATAAGCTTTATTTACATGTTTGAATTTACCTGGATTTTTTTTGTTTTTTTTTTTGCCACAGTCTCTTTCCCCGAAAAAGATTCGGGGTACTACATTTGATCATTCTGAAGAGTATCAGCTCCTCAGGGGGTTTGGAAAAAAGCTTCATACCAATATGAATTGGTGAGGATGATGGGGGAAAAGTAATGAAATATAACCATGGCTTTAGGTATAACTGTTACTGTTCCAGTTATGTTTATAGTTACGAGAGGGAGCCCACCAAGTGGGTAGGAGAAGTAACAATGCTTCAAATATAGTTCATGTGTACCCACTTCCTTCTTCATGCTTTGTTTAATGTTGAGGGACAATAAAATGGTGTTACCCGTTTACCGGGGGTCCCGTGAGGGACTCCAAACGTGCTCAAATTTTTGGAGAAAATTAGCTCAGAGCACAAATTAGCAAAATGAGAGGCAGGGAAAGCAGCGGAATCTTTTACCCAGTGTCTACGGGGGGGGGGCCAAGCCAAGAAGCACACAAAATGTGATATAATAACTTTGAATTTTATTAAATAACAAACAGTGTGTGCAAAAGACTCACACAAGAACTATAGAAAAATAAAGGTGTTAGCGGTATAGAGGGATTTTGAGAAGGATTGTTGAAGTGAAGTACTACACCTGTTGAAGCCCAGGGTAGATCGATGAAGAGGTCCGTAGATGCACAGTTCAGATGGAGGCCAAGGGGAAAGCTCGGCGGATGAAACAGCAGCAAACAGGGGGGAAATTCAGAGCAATCCAAGGAAGCTCTGAACTGGGGGGTTCTTATAGGGAAAATATGACCATAGGCTAGTCTGTGCTTTGGGAAGAACAATGAGGTTTGGGCGCGAGACAATGTCTCCGAAAGGTCAGAATTTAGCATGATTGAATTAAGTCCAAATCGACAATGGAATGGCCAGTATGCAGATGCATTGTGCTAGCTCATCAAGTTACCTGCTTGGGGCAGGGAGTTCCTTGTATTAGCGTGCATCCTTAATGAGGTGTTTGTCTAGAGAGGTCTCCTAAAGCGAAGATCTGGCTGGGCCGGCCTGCCTAGGTAGAGGAAGGAATGTTCAGCAGTTAATGGCCATGCCTAGCTCTGTACTTGATCGGGGGCCTCACAAACACTTGGCCGAGGGTGGCAAAATGGGGCCGAATTGTGATATCAAAACGATATCCAATATCTTCCAAAGTAAGGCTAAACGGTAATAATGGACAGCATGAGTGAACCTTATGCTGCCTCATGCTAACTATTAGGATAGTTTAGTGAAAACTGTCATTCATTTTAGATATGGAAAAGTGTTCCACAGCCTGAAAAGTTGAGTTTGACAGTTATTTCAATAATGCTAAATTTTAAACCTTTGATACTAATATTGGTACTAATATTAATAACCAGAATTCTTTAAATAATTCTTGATTGATTTTCTGAACACACCATGGAGTTTACAACGAATGACATGGAAGTGTTACTGTTGAGCTGGAGGGGCAAATTGTATTATTTGTACCATTAAAAGTGCTCTTTTGATCATTTTAAAGTTGCTTTCCCCCAACCTGGCCTATTTTTTTTTCTCCAAAAGGCTTGCAAAGTCCATAATAAAATATTGCCAAGGGGATGGTAAGATTCCAACATGTCTTAAAACTGCCAGGGTAGGAGATGGTGTCCTTAAGCATGGTACTAATATTAATTAGTATATTAAGTAATCATATTAAGTAATCTCATCTTGCAACCTGATCAGTTAGGTTTTGTTACTGTTCTGCATTTCTTCTTTCCGCTCTTACCAACCTGGACACTATTCATTTATTCTTCAAATAACTTATTTCTTAATGGTTAGTAAAGAATTATATTAAAAGTTTATCAGAAACATTAGCAACTTAGTAGAAAGGGGGAATGAACCAATTAGTGCCATCAATCCTCTTAACAAAGTTGGATGCAGCAAGGTGCAGGAGACAAATTATTGTGGAACTGTATGTTTGCTTATATCTTCATAGCCAAAGATGCATTTTTTAGTTTCATCCCAAATATGTCTATAAACCCTACTTGAATCTGTATTTTTTTGAAATTTTATTTTTATTTATTTATTGATCTTGATCTTCTTTTTCCCCACCTTCCTAAAGAGGAAGAGGTGGAATAGCAGAATATGCCAAGGAGTGAAGTTTTGTTTCTCTCCTTACCTGAATATTCAGCTCTTTCTTTGCTGTTGCAGAACAGTGGAGAGATAAGGAGAATGAGGGTTGCCAGCTAGAGAATCAGCTGAAAGTCCCCTTGAGGTTGAGCTGTCATTGGTAACCTCTTTTGCATTCAGAGAACATTTAGAGCAGCACAGACTGTTTAATGCCTCAGAAACATGGAAGAGTCAGTTGGGATCAAGGGAGGGCAAAAGAGTGTAGCAGAAGACAAAACAAGACCTCACAGTGGGATAATAGTTGTACCTCTCTCCAGATGTAAATACTCATTGCATCTTTAGCACTGGGAAGCTAGAATTACTTTACACAAGGCTTCAAATACTTGGCAAAGAATCTGGTAATAATCAGAGGTTAACTTATGCTACATATGAATATATATTAATAAAGAAATATATCCCATACACCTGCAGAATGTTTGCTAAGGAAATATAAAAATGAATGCTACCATAAAAACATGAATCATCACACCATCTGATGAATCACGCTTAAATTCATTTTTATATCTCCTTAGCTAATATTCTACAAGTGTAACTCTGTATATGTATATACAGAATTTTTGTTACTAATATGTAGAACAGATTTTTCCACTTACAAGCTACCTTTACAATAGACCTTTGCCTGTTGCTTCTCAATGGCCCGAACTGTCTCATTAAATTTTTGAAAAGTAGAAAAAAAGCAAAATATAAATTCACAATAGGTAACTGTAAAACGCAGACGGAAAACCACCGCCTGTCAGTGCTGAGTGTGAAAGGCACACCCAAGCCTTGCACTCAAGGCCTGCCCAGCCTGACATCTCTTTGTGTTCAGGCCTGTACAGCCAGGGGGATCTCTGAATCAAGCCAGGGCCAGGACAAATGGGTCTACCTCAGTTCTCCGCTTCTGAGAACGCAGTCCCTTCCTCACTCTTGTCCCCCCTTGGCTTCTTCCTTTCAGGACTCTCCCCCTTTACTGCCTTCCCTAAATCTGCCCTTCTCCCAGATGTAAGGATCAGCAGTGATTTATATTTTCCAAGAATGTGGTACTGTTGGCACTAAGGTAAAGATGATATTATTGGTAGTGTGTATATTCCAGGATTCAAAATAAGACTCTGTGACACTGTTTTAAGGAACACAGAACTTCAAACATTTATTGTAACACTGTTGCTTTAAATGTGTTTTATAAATGTTTATAAACAGCATACCATTCTTCTTTTCTCTCTCTCTCTCTCAATTCATTCACTATCTTTCGTACACCCAATTTCTCAATTCTCTCTCCCACAGAGCTCTTCAAATCTCCAACCTCTCTCAAACACACCACAAATCACACACTCTTCAATCACTCCCCAGACAGTTAAAATCTGTTATTTTCCTCTCTCCACCAGCCCCTCTCCTGGGCTATCCAAGGTTCCATTTCACCAGCCAATCAGCTTAAACACTCTCAGTTGCCAAGGTGGCTGTGTTGTCAAGACCCCCTCCCATCAAGTTCATCACAGTAACCTTTCCGATTTCTAATAGATTTTAGATCAAATTTTTGTTGAGATTTCTCATGACATAGTTTCAGTTTTAATGACTTTGCAGCAATTCATATGCTGTTGTTCATATAGTATGTTCATTTTCATTTGCTACAGATTTTAGTCCAGAAATACAGATGATCCACTCCTTCCATCCCAGCTTATGTTTGGTTAGCTTAGACAGATGGCTCCCCCAAAGCCTGTTCCCTGTGAATTCAGTTACATGCAGCTCAGTCTTATCTTCTCCCTTCGGTCAGTTTTATTGATGTTCAGGCAGAGCAAGCAATAATATGAGAGAATATTTTCCTACTCTGATTGTATTGCAGTGCAGTGTACCATAAGGCTCCAAAACACCCACTGGAAAGTGAAGTTTTCCCATTGTCTGGTGACATTGCTCTACATTAGGCACTTCACTGCCATGATGAACAGCATGAAATTTAGACGCAGTTTAGATGTACTGCCAAATGTTGGCAGTGAAAAACTATGACTCTGTCGTATAGACTAATTTAGTTATTAATACAGTTGGCACTCCACATTTGTTAGGGTTAGAACCATAGAACCTCCCACAGAACTGGAAAAAACACAAATATCAAAATGTGTGTGTCTGTTGGGAAAGGGACTGAGGCACAGTGGGGACCCAGGGTCTGAATCAGGTTATGGAAAGAAGAGGGAAATCAGGTTAGGGAAAGAAGAGGGAAAGGTATAGATTGGCCCTTTACTTGCACGCTGGGTGTGTGTAGGAGCGTCGGGAGAAGGTTTGTGGTGCTGAGAAATCCGGCCATGAGCTGTCTTTAGCTGGCCAGGCAGTGGCGGTTGGAGGAAGAAGATGACCAGAAGTGAGTTTTTAGAGGGCTGCGTGGCCTGATCAGAGCCGCTGAGAAGGGAGGTTCCCCTAGCAAAGACGTATTTGAGGTGGGGGGAGCAGGAGTTGGAAAAACTTGCAAATAATCAAATCTGTGAAAGTCAAACCCACAAATGTGGAGGGCCAACTGTCTTTAATAATTAAAAATATTTAAACTCTGCTCTATTTCAAAGATCTCAGGACAGCTTACAAAAAGCATTAAAACAAATTGCACAATTTAAAATACAGTAAAAATAAAAGATAAAATAATTAAATAAACCAAAAACTTACTAAACTTCAGAAATAAGTTAAAAACAGATTTTAAAAGATTTGAGATTAAAAGTTTTCAAAACTATATGTACCATATTTGCGTTGAACTAGTGAGGCTCAAAGCTTTGGTGAGCAAAGCTTTAACTTGGGGCCTAAATAATAAGAGTGTTGGCACCAGCTGGGCATCCAGGAGGAGGGCATTCCACAATTGGGATTGTAAGGCCTTCTCCCATGTCCCAAACTGGTGTATAGAGATGGTACACTGAACAACTCTGTAGGCTCTGTAACAAATGTGACAAGTTCTGAAGAATGCTCGGAGGTTTTATTTAATCCCCATTTCAAAGAACCATGTCGTGGGTTACCTCTGTATCCGTATAGCTTTTCTGTAGTTTGATAATGGTTTAAGGAGATGCCATGTGAAAATCATAAAGATCCTCAAAGATCCATAACTTTGATCCATATTTTTTCCACTTTGGTGACACTGGAAAGAAAAGAACTTTTGATTTTGATAATTCTGTACATCATATTATTGGCAAAAAATAGCAGAGAGTTGGAACAAGTGCTGATAAGTTAGGGAAGCAAGTAAAAAAACAAAACAGAAGTTAAGAAAATGAACAATCAAAAATGACCAAAATAAGATTTACATAATTTAAAAATGGTTTATGATTGCACCAGAATAAAGATTTCTATACCTTGGGTAGGGAGCCAGTGTGGTATAGTGATTTGCATGCTGGATTATGACAGGAGAACAGGGTTCAAATCCTTGTTCATCCATGGAAACTCAATGGGTGACCTTGGGCAAATCATAGCTTCAGAAAAAAGCAAAAATAACCCCTTTGAACAAATCTTACCAAGAAAATCCAGTGATAGTTTTGCCTCTGGGTCACAACAAATTAAAGAACAGAACAACAACAACATCTTGATTAAGTCATAACTCAAAGTGGAGACTATAGTCAAGAGATCAGAAGAAGACTTAAGACTTGGAAGGGCAGCTATGAAGGAATTAGATAAAATCCTCAGGTGTAAAAGTTGGACAGTGAAGAAAGCTGACAGGAAGAAAAAAATCAATTCATCTGAACAGTGGTATGGGGCAAAGTTCTATGGACACCATTAACCACTAGACAAATAAATGAATTATAGAGGAGATAAAGTCTGAATCCTTATTAAAAGCCCAAGTGACTAAACTGAGGCTATTCTTCTTTCAGTATATCATGTGATGACATGGTTCATTGGAAAAGATGGTAATGCTTGGTAATATTGAAGGCAGTAGGAAGACTTAAGACCATTTCTACACAATGACGTCCTTGCACGTCATCCCGCAGCAGTCCCAGCAGGGAAGGGAACATGACAGGAATGCTCCCCTCCACACCTCTCTGGCCCTGCCTCTTCCTTTAGAAGCACAGCTGGGCATTTCCCATGCTGCGCTATGGAAGGAAGCATTACCATCGCAATTCCCTGCCATTCCACATGATGGCAAGTATGGGAGTGCTGTGTGATTGTAGGCGCAAAACAGATTTTTTCTGTTTTGTGAATACTACGCTAGTGGAAGCTTGAGGAAAGGGATGGCAGCGAACCAACGACAGTGTCGTCCGGAACCATGACCAGCTGACCGCTGTCATCCTGTCCCCAAAATGGCACTGACCCGTTGTGCAGAAATGACCTAAATTACATAGGATTGGTTCAGTCATGGAAACTGTGACCCTGAATTTGTAAGACCTTAACAAGGCTGTTAATTACAGGTTCTCCTGAAGGCTTCTCATTCATAGGATTCCCAAAAGTCAAAGCCAGCTTGGTGTAAACAACAAATATGGAGGAAAAGACTAACTCTGATTTCATGTTGATTTGCTAGAAATCTGAGGTAAAAATCATACAAATGCAAGGGGATCCATTTGTTGTGACTGGAAGAGCTAAATATGGCTTTAAACTTGGATTTGGGGCTGCTTTGTTGCTTCTGTTTCATACTATAGTAAATAAGTATTTTTAGTGTAACTGCTGGTGACAAAGAAGAGGAAGAAAACCAAAATTAATTGCCTCTGCCTCCCTGTAGCTCTAACATTGCCTGTTCTCCCCTTCACCCCACCACTGCCAATTTATTTCTTTATTTAGACTAGGTATGGGCAAAGTCTGCCCTGGAGCTACAAGTGGCTCCCATAGCTACTTTTGTGTTCTTAGCTCCTGCCCTGTTTCTGCCCTTTTTCTGGCCAAACAAAAAAATCACCCTCCATTCACTACTTGTATGGTTGTAGACCTCTCTGAACTGCTTAATATAAAAAAATAGCAGATTTTCAAACTAGCCAGTTTTGAATTTGTTTGCACGTGTGTGTGTGTGTGTGTGTGTGTGTGTGTGTGTGTGTGTGTGTGTGTTTGTATGTGTGTTTGAGAGAGACCAGTCTGTGCAGATCTCAGAAGAAGGAATTTGGCTGTCAGAGCAACTGTAGTATTCCAGCCCCGATTTAGACCATATGTCAAGGCATTATTAACGATTCAGAAAATAATATCCAGTATATTATCATTTAATTAAAATTTTTAATGAAAACTATAAAATAGAAAAACACATATCACACAGAATAAAATAGTACAGAAAGAAAGCGGGGGGCAAAATAGTACCTTATTAAACATTCAAACATTAAAAGAACACAAACATAAGAAAACATAGACAAAATCTGTCTAACAAATACTAAACATCAAACACTCTATCGTAGACTTCCCACTCTGTGGATCATGGTTGTTGTTAAGTTCTGAAAGTTTTACTGCTTCAGATTTATCATCCTTTTCTTATTATATTTGCTTAGTTTAGAATCAGTAATATGGATATATAGATATATTTTCAAATACGTACAATATGTAAAAGAAAAAAGGAAACAAAGGATGGTTCTGTGAAAACTGTTCTAAATTCAGTTTTCAATCAAATCTAAATATAGCTTGTCTGCCTTCAGTACATGACAAAAATAACATAACACTCTCCCAGTGCTTCTTAAATTCATTAACAGATTTATCTCTTATTAGTATTGTCAATTTAGCTTTTTCTGCCATACTTAAAAGTTTCAAAACCCACTCTTTTCGAGATAGTGTTGTATTATTCTTCCAGTACTTATCATATAAGATTCTTGCTGCTGCCATCATGTATTGAATAACTTTTACATGGTCTTTAGTGGTTTTAATATCTATCATTCCTAACAAAAACAATTCTGGAATATATTACTATTTTAACATCTGTTCATGTGTCAAGCACTCCCTAATGAAACCAGAAGACTGAACTGCACAGTTCTACCAGTTCTTCCCTTTTGTTTACTTCCTTATTAAATACTTCCTTCATTTTTTTAAAATACACTTTTTTGTCATATGATACCTTCAGATGTAACCAGTAATCTTGTTTCCTGTTTACATGTGTATTTAATTCCAGGTTTTTTATATTGCTTTCCTGCAATTTCTCTTCTTGGCCTTTTCCCACAAATCAACACTTTCTGCATCTATCTCCTGGAACAAATAGATATGCTGTTATTTGGTGGTTCTGGTAAGCACTTTATTATATTACATATAATAAAAATAGAAGAAGAGCCATGTTAAATCAGACTAAAGGGACCTTGTTTTCCACAGTGTTGATTAGATCCCCCTGGAAGCCCCAGGTCAGGATGCAATGCAATAGAGCCCTTCTACTTTGTTCCCAAGCAGACCCTTATATTCGTAGATACTGCCACTGATATTGGAAATTGTAAATAGCCATCATGATAGATAGCCACTGATGGCCTTGTCCTATGAGAATTTGTCTAATATTATTTTGAAGATTGCGTTAAATATGTCTTGTCTTGCATCTATGCAATCAAAATGTATATTTAAAAATATCACATAAAAATATTTTAGAATTTGAAGCGTGGAAAATGTGGTTCTGAGAAAACAAGCTTTCTCTCTTACTTACTTCCCAATAAAGTAAACATCGTCACCAGAACTGTCTTGTTTTACTATTTTCTGGCTGATGTCAACTTCATTTTTTCCACAACTTTGTTGAGAATTTGGCAGTCAGGTGTAGAAGCTAATTTCCTTTAACACAGATCTGATATCATTCACCCTTACCACTACTTTTGGCTAGGAAAGATTTGCCTGATAAATCTGCATTAATGTTACTGTTGTGAGAGAGTAGTAACACCTTAAGTTTTACCTGTTAGTGCTGTTCCTTTGCACAAGGGACAGGTACAAAGACTATTCAGATGTTCTTGGACCCCTCAGTCTTGGCTTTTGTTGGAAAGTCTGATTAGCTTTGCAGTCCAGCAACATGTTTCATATCTGTGTTCTATATCTTTTCCTCGCTTCTGTACCTGGGTGGAAAAGGTAATTGAACAAAGACCTCATTGGCATTAGTTTGGTGGTAATTGCCATGGGCTATAGCAACACTGCCACTGGAAAGTTCACAAGAAACTGTGCCAGCTTCAAGGATGTCTCATGGGAAATGCAAGCTTCCCAAGGCACATTATGCAAAAATATAAATATCTGAGAGGAGTAAGCAATTTTGACAAGAAAAGATTGTTGTACTGGGGTCAGATCTGAATGACTAGCTTGGTATGTTTTTGTGTTCTTTCATGTCATGTTGCACTTCGAATGGTGAAGTTGCCCAGAGTTACAGAGCTATCTGACATACCTTATTAATACCTGTCCATGATACATTGTGCACTTCAAACATTGTAAAAGCATTTAGGTTTTATCTATGAGAAGGAAAAAAATAAGGTTTAGTTCTGCCTCTTTCCATCACCATTCTTGTTGTCTTCCACAAACAAGATCCATCTCTCTGCAATGGGAAGTCTCTTCTATATGTAAATGGTCTCCAAATGGGAGCTATCTCACTCACCACTGTTCCTTCTCGTTACTTGTTGACCTATGAAATGCCTGAACAAAGCCCAACATGAGTCTTGTGGTTTCATCTAATCTTTATTAGGTGACTGTTTTTTCACCTTAACATTCAGGGTTCTCCAGATCCAACCCCTTATACTTTTATCATGTAATTTAACTGCTCCAAGCAGACCAGCCTGAGACTAAGGGCTTTTCTGCCCTACACTGTTACAGTGCTGTTATTCCATATCCTATGGAATTCTGAGGTTTGTCATTTACGAAAGCCAAAGAGCTTCTCTGGCTGAGAATTCTAAAGACCTCTTCTAAACTACAAACCCCAGGATTCCATAGAATGTTGAAAGTGGAATAATAACACAATAACACTGTAGTGCAGAAAGGGTCTAAGGCCGTTTCTGCCCTATACTGTTATAGTGCTATTATTCCATTTTCAACATCCTGTGGAATTCTGCAGTTTACTGAGGCCAGAGAGCATTCTGGCTGAGAATTCTAAATGCTACTCCCTAAACTACAAACCCCAGAATTCCACAAGATGTTGAAAGAAGAATAATGGTGCCATAACAGTGTAGGGTAGAAAGGCTCTAACTTTGAGAATAAATTGACAGGAAACGTTGACACTTTTTAAAAAAAAATTCCACTGTAACTGTATCCAGAGGGGAAGTAATGTTGATTTTTGTGTTTCAGCTGCTGCTGGGCTGCTATCTTCAGTATACAGTATTTCCCGAAGCTTTGCAGTTGTAATTGTTCTGTATTTGTTCTGCTTCAGTGCAGTAAAGGTAAGGAAGACATCAGCAGCTATCGTGTCTCTAGTATCAGTTTCTTTGTCTGTACTTGGAGATGTGCATGCACAATGTGCTCATTCGCACTATATTCCTTCTCACAAAAGGGGCTGGGGAGAAAGATTGGGGCATTGTGCGTAGACCTGTGCGTGGAGACCTTTTTCAAGATATTGTGGAAAGGAGAAGTTTGTGTTAATTCCTCCACCAGGCGAAGAAGATTGTGCCTTTTACTGTGAATAAACTTGGTCTTTGGGTTTCTTGTGAGGTTATAAAAAAGAGCATTGAAAATTGGATGGAGCTGGGAAATTCTGTATGGGAAATTGGATGGAGGGGAGAAGTGGAGAATTTAATGCAATACATTCATTTGTATGTTTTGGGCTCTTGGAGAGTTAACTGAACTTTCAAATTGTCTTTTTGGTAAATAGCATTAAGGACAATCCTTTAAAGATGTTCAGCCATTTGTACATCTTTTCACAAACCAGTCATCTAAACTACACCAGGCAGGTGGCTTTGTAGATAAGCAATCTTGCCTATAGGCTAGACTTCACACTGTTTTGAAGTGCGCTTATAATGCTACCTTGAAGTTGGAGAATGCTGTGAAAGATTTACAAGATATCTGCTTTAAATTACAGCAGACTTTCTGTTAACATAGAAAAATTATACTTAATTTGAATTTTTATTACCCTGTCCTTCTTGAAGATACTCTTAAGCAGAATAATTAAGTCTATGGAAATTAAACCACTTATTTCATCTTCTAACCTTAGTTAACCTGCAATTTGAATTTTCATACCTCTTTAAGTAATATGAAAGAATGTGTTAAACCTGATTTCTTCTAAAATACTTTAAATATCTTTTATTGCCCATTCAGGCTGTACTTACAATTGAAAAGCACATGCTGCCAGATCAGTAGAAAGGACATCCCCGCTGCACAATGCTTTGCTTCTATATTCCTTGTGGACAATGAACAACCACTTTAATTCTGTAGACCAAAACAGGTCACAGAGAACTGAAAACTGTAAACAGTGAAAGAACTCCTGGAAGATGAAAACAGATAGTACTTTTTTAAAAATCCAAAAGTAATTTTAGGGCAGTTGGTAGTATTAATTTTCAAAAAGTAAAATGGAAAAAAATTATACAGTTGCATTTTAAAAACAATTTTCCATTTCCAAAAAGTTAAGAAGTAGAAACAAATTGTAATGAGCAGCAATAACAGCTGAATGGCTTCCATGTGAAAAATAGCTAATAACCTCAGTGAGCTTTAGAAAGGAAACATATGAGAAGGTGAAGGATACAAAATGCAAAACATGTTCCCTTCCATATAACATTCAGCAATCTGAAACATAAAAACCAATGGGATTAAAGCAATGGAAATGAAAGTTCATGCTGTGAAGAATTAACCCATGCTAAATACCAAGGCCCTTTTCGCACGGAATTTGCCATGCGAAAGGGCACCTGGAGCGTCGCGCAGTTGTGAGGAGCGATCTGCATGACGCACTCACAGTAGCACGATGCTCCAGGGTAGGGCAGGCACCGCTCGCTCACTTTTTCATTTTTGGCTTTGAGCTGAAAATGGTGCGTGATTGTGCATTGCTCCAGGGCCCCATGCGCACTTACCGTGCGTGCAGAGCCTCCGGAGCCACGGCAGTTACGCTTCTTTGGGAAACTCCCAGACTGCACTGCAGAAGGAAGAGGCGGGACTCTCATGCTACCTGCTCAGGAGCAGGCAGCTTGTGCAGAGCTGAAGCAGTGGGGATGCGAGAGCCTCTTGATAGAGGCTGCTTGCGCAATCCTCACACCCCGGCGCCGAAAAAGGTAACCTGCGGAAAAGGTCCAAGTGATGTAGGCTGTATTTCTGGGGAGGGAACTGGCAAAACCACCTCTGCATATTCCTTACCTAAGAAAACCCTGTAATTCATGGGGTCAGTCTAGTTGACTGACAACTAGAAAGTATATACACATTCAAAGGGCTACGATTGTGGCCAGTAGTGTAATTGGGCTGTACCTCACACTTCATGTAATTCACTTGTATCTCTTATAAATCCAGTGCTGTGCGGATGAACTGCCATTCATGTAATAGTACTTTCTTTTACCTCTCCTCCTTCTGCTGCCTCTCCCACCTCACTTCCCAAATTTATTCTGCAAGTGTTACTAGGATGGACAATCCATTCCACTAATAGTTTTCATTCTGCTGACTCATGACTGTATAGGATACAATCCTTTGACATTTAACTACAGATTTCCCACACATTCTGAGAATATCTTTGTAACCTTAAGAGGTAGAAATTTGAATTAAAAATTGGAAGAGAAATTTGAATTAAAAATTGGAAGGGAAATTCTGTGGTCAGAACTGCTTGTCTGCATCCCTACATCGTTGCATGTGCAGACAGCTGAGTTCCACCAAGATAAAAATAATGATTGATGATGATAATGATGCATTGATACATTTGTATTCTCGGGGTGACAGGAGGATCAATCCACTACATATGGGTTGTGATCCTCACGCCAGCTGATGCAGGAGTCGTCCTCGTTCTAAAAACGTTTAACCAATAAGCTCCAGTCCCCCTCTGGTCAGTTTTTATTTCTCCTGCAAACCAGCTAGTTGTATTTTTGTCCCTCTCTGGTACAATTGTCCTACTATGGAGCAGGAATTGGAGAAAAAATGAAAGAGTTTGAGAAAGGAAGGGGATGAGCCTCCCCAAGCAGCAGAAAAATCAGTTTCTGGTCACGGAATATTAAAAGATGATTTTGTCTGGAGTACCACTGTACAGTTGGGCTCAAACAAGGAAGAACAACATCCTGTCCAGAAAACCGCAATATAGTGGGTTACGGATGATGGTAAAAGTGATTCCGTCCATAGAGCCAACATTCAAGGGGTCATGGACGAGGAAAATCAAGCAGATTTAAGAATTTTCTTAAGCTCATGCGAGAGTGAGGCAGAAGAGATAAAGATTGTTGGTGGGCACAAACAGCGAGTCCCAGACAATCAGTAAAACATCAGTAACAGATAAAGGGGTATTAGACAAGAAAGCAAAGAAAGGTAAGAAGTCGGTTAATGGGGAAAAGCTCTTGAAGAAATCAGTGGTGGCCCCAAAACTTACAATCGCGACTCCTGGGCACCATCTTGAAAATACCAGTTCTAAAATGGCCTTGTAAGCGGCTAACCGGCATCCTGAAGCCTCTGACGGAGGCGCAAGGGACAGAGTGGTGGCACACGTGAGCAGCAATGCTGTTCCACTAGCGTCTGGTAGAAAGGAAAAAGGAAGGGCATTTTCCACTGTTGTGGAGACGTGTTCAGCCAAGTTGAACCAATCTCTCTTCGATCAAATTCGTATGACTCCTAAATTTAAGGCTTTTTTATCTGGATGGTTCACGAGTGGCCCAGCTCAGAGGCAGGAACCGTTACAGGACGCATGTGGGTCGCAGTCTGGTTCACGAAGTGTACCACTGCAACAACCCAGGGATGAGTTTCGGGTGGAGATCAATTAATTGATAACAGATGCTGTTCAAGCACAAGTTCAAGCAGTATTAAATGCACAGATGCCGCAAATGAATTTTAATTACAATGCAAGATGGCTATGTGGAATATGATGAATTTATTTAATATTAATATGTTGAATCGATTTAATCAATTATATCAAATGAATTTACAGCAACAAAGAAATACGAATGAATTTGAGTCAAATGTGATGGAGGATGAATTGCCAGCAGCTAAGAGAAGAAGATTAGATCAAGATGAAAGACCAGGTGGAAGTGGACCAGGTGGAAGAGACAAAAGCAATAAGGAAAAATCTGCAGTTGAGAAAGGGAAAGTTAGTAAAGAAACTGATGTGACAATGGAGCAGAGGAATTCTAGAAGGAGATTGCAACAGGAGACAGAAGAAAGTGATGAGGAGCATGAATTGCAAGAAGATTTCAACAGTATGGATGAGAAAGACTTTATGTCTTCTGAGGATGAAGACGAGGATAAGACGGACTCTGATAGGTTGTTTGAGGCAAAAAGTTTTCGCAGTCTTTTAAAGAGAATTATGCAAACGTTAAGATTGGATGGTTACAATGAGCAGGGCGTTGGGAATGGTAGTAAGGAAAGTAAGTTAGCTTCTGTAATTAGAAAAAAAGAGTCACGAGGCATGGAAATTCCTATGCCAGACTTCTTCAAGGATGTGATTATGACTGAGTGGTCTTCTCAGTGGAGTTCTAAGAGACTTTTAGCTTACAGTCAAAAGTTATATTCATTTGTAAAGAAAGATGTTGAATTTCTTAAAGTACCCCCACTGGATGCCCCGATTGCAGGGTCGGTATCGGGAACAATTGTCCCCAGGGAGGGAGACACCCAGCTAAAGGAAGTGGATGAAAGAAGGGCAGGAACATCTCTGAGGAAAGCACATGAGGCAGCATCTTTAGCAATTAGAGCTTCAGTAACTGCTTCTCTGTTTGCTAGAGCTGGTCTCTGGTGTCAGGATATTTTGGACTCTCAGGATTTAAGTATGCAAGTGTTATTGAAAGTGGTGGAAAGAATCCAGAGAGTTCTAAAGTATATTGCTGATGTCATGATTCAACTGCATTTGCAGCTAGGAATATGAATTTATTGATCATAGCAAGACAATCATTATGGTTAAAATACTGGGAGGCTGATCAAAAATCTCGTAATAATTTGGCTTTCATACCATTTAAGGGAGAGTTATTATTTGGAAATCAGACATTGGAAAAGATTTTGGTGAAAACAAAGGAGAAGAAACAGATGATGCCCACTTTACAAAAGAAAAAAGTGGATAGGAGGAGTTTTCAAAGCTCTAATTACTCCTTTCGTGGGTGGAAGAGCCTACGGTTACTTTGGAAGAGGTTCCGAGTACAGGTTTGGAAGATATCAGTGGAATAGGCAGAGACCACAGTTCAATAGGCAGTTTCAGTATTCCAGACAAGGACAAGGAAAGCTTGGGAATAATCCCAAGTGGGGAAAGAGTCAATATTGACAATCAGCAACAATCGGTGGGAGGAAGACTTCTGTCTTTCAGACACAGGTGGTGTCAGATAACATCAGACCAGTGGGTTTTAATGGTAGTAACTCAGGGGTACAAAATATGTTTCCACACCAGGCTGAAAGACAGATTTCTTCCATTACCAGTGTCAAAAGACAAAAGCAAACAGCAAATTGTCAGAAAATTCTTCATTTGTTACAGATAGGAGTGACAGAGAGAGTTCCCAAGCAGCAGGAATTCTCTGGAATTTATTCAATATTTTTTGTGGTTCCCAAAAGCAATAGCAAGTACAGGCCGGTGTTAAATCTAAGGTACCTCAACAAATTTGTGGAATATCGGAAATTCAAAATGGAAACTCTGCAGACAATAAGGGAGAATTTGTCTGTGGGAGATTTCATGGCATCTATAGACCTCAAGGAGGCATATTTGCATGTCCCAATGAGGACAGGAGGTCCTTGAGATTTCATTACCAAGACTGCCACTACCAATTCAGAGCTTTGCCTTTCGACCTGGCATCGGCACCTCGGGTGTTCACAAAGGTGCTGATCCCACTGATAGCTTTTCTGCGTGTGCAAGGGGTACAGTTATACCCTTATCTAGATGATATCTTGCTAAAAGCAAAGACGGAAGAGAAATTAAGAAAGGATGTGAAAATGACAATTCAGGTCTTGATGGATTACAGTTTTCTTCTCAATTTGAGGAAGAGCTTGTTGATCCCAACAACGACTTTAATTTGGGAGTGAAGATAGATATTTTAGAGGGGGTGATGTAACTTTCACAGGATAGGTTAGTAAAACTGAGGCAAGAAACACGGAGGTTATGGATGCACAAGTTGGTGGATCTTATGCAACTAGCAAAAGTTATGGGTATTCTGATTTCAGCAACACGGTTGGTTCACTGGGGGAGTTTTCATGCAAGACCACTGCAGAGGCTGCTGTTAAATCACCAGTTTGCAATATCTGCAAAGAGGCATTACAAGGTGAAAATACCAGATCAAGTGAAGAAAGAGTTATCTTGGTGGATGAAAGAGAACCATATGTAGCTTCAGGAGTTCCAATTCAAATTCGAGGCAAAGTCCATGTAACGACAGATACCAGTCTTCACGGTTGGGGAGCTCACTGCGAAGGATACTCAGTGCAAGGCATTTGGACTTCGTTAGACAAGAGGTTCAACATAAATTTCCTAGAGTTGAAAGCGGTGAGGTTAGCTCTTTAAAGATTCATGAGCCTAATAAAGAATCAACATGTGAACGTTTTCATGGACAATATGACAGTCAAGGCTGACATTTGCAAACAGGGCAGACTGCAATCAGTGCCTTTGGTAGTGGAATCAACAAGGCTATTCATATGGGCCAAGAGGCATGTGAAGTCAATCACGGCAGTGCATGTGAAAGGAGAGTTGAATATTCAAGCAGATTATTTGAGCAGGAATCTGATTCATCCGGGAGACTGGTCCCTCAACACAGATGTTTTCCAGTGTTTGGAAAGTATTTTTGGTCCTTTACAATTGGACTTATTTGCTTCTGGAGGAAATTCCAAATTAAAAAGGTATTTTTCAATAGATGGAAGCAGAGGTGTGGAAGCACATGACTCACTGTCAATGGCGTGGCCTATAGGAATGCACTACGCTTTTCCTCCAGTTCAAATTGTCCAGAGAGTTCTTATGAAAGTTGGTTTGGAAAAAGCTTCAGTGGTGCTAATAGTGCTGTATTGGCCAAGGCGATCTTGGTTTCCGATGTTGCTGCAGATGGCTCAAGCACCACCATGGAGGTTGCCGATGAGAGCGGATTTGCTCACTCAGGGGCCAGTTTGTCATCCAGGACCCCAGATGGTTGAATGTGACAGCATGGAAATTGAATGGAAATTTTTAACACAATAGGGTTATGCTGATAAGGTGGTCAAGACTATATTGGGTTCTCTTAGAGAGACCACCTAGAAGATATATGATAGAACTTGGGAAACTTTTCAGAGGTGGTGCAATGCTAGGATGGTGGATGTGGCAGAAGTGAATGTGTCACATATCTTACTTTTCCTGCAAGCTGGTTTGGATAAAGGTCTATGTCCTAATTCCTTAAGGAGGCAAGTGGCTGCCTTATCAGCGATTCTTAATTTGGAAGGGGAAGCCTACTTGAAGCATCCTCATATCAGGAGTTTTCTGAAGGGAGCCACATTAAGTTCATTTCCAACAGTTCATAGGTTTCCCTCGTGGGACTTAAACTTAGTGTTAAATGCATTGACAGTGGCACCGTTTGAGCCATTGAGGGAATCTTCGTTAAGGTCGGTATCTTTCAAAGCAGCTTTTTTACTGGCTGTGACTTCAGCCCAGAGGGTTTTGGAATTAGCAGCATTATCTGTGAATGAACATGTGTGCAAGTTTGAGCAAGATAAACTGACACTGGGATTCGATCCTTCCTTCTTACCAAAATGTGTGTCGTCTACGATGAAGCTGGAGGAGATTCATTTGCCAACTTTTTGCCCTAGACCAGTTCATGCATTAGAAAAAAAGTGGCATACTTTTTATGTGCGGAGAGTAGTGAAGATTTGCATTAAAAGAACTAGAGAATTCAGGCAATCGGAAGCCTTGTTGGTTTCGTATCATCTAAAGACGTTGGGCCAGAGAGTTAGCAAATCTGTCATTGCCAGATGGATTAAAGCCTGTATTTTTCTTTGTTATGATTATGCTAAGAGGCCAAGGCCAATGAATGTGTGACCGCATTCCACAAGATCGATGGCGACTTCTGTGGCGTACTCTTCTTCGTTTTCTTTGGAAGACATCTGCAATGCGGCTGGATGGAAAGACGCATCAACTTTTATTAGACATTATAAGTTGGACAAATATAAGTCCGCACAGGCGGCTTTTGGTCATTGTGTTTTGCAGGCAGTGTTGTTGTTTTAGGCCCACCCATGGTACAGCTTGGGAAAGTCCCATACATAGTGGGTTGATCCTCCTGTCATCCCGAGAATAAAGAGTTGGTACTTACGTGAACAGTCATTCTGGGATGACAGGAGGAGCAATCCATGCCCACCACTGGGATAGGAAGATTGTTGCAGGAGGTTTATGGCTTGGTTTATGGCATGCTAGGGAAAGGAACTGACCAGAGGGAGACCGAAGCTTATCGGTTAAATGTTTTTAGAACAAGGACGGCTCCTGCATCAGCTGGCGTGAGGATCGCAACCCATACGTAGTGGATTGCTCCTCCTGTCATCCCAGAATGACTGTTCACGTAAGTACCAACTCTTCATTTCCCTTTCCCTTAAAGGACAATGCCATCTTTGACAGTAGATTCTTCCTTTTTATGATGTTGTATGTTGTTATATCAAATAACAATTTTTCTGTGCAGAAGCAATTGAGTTTCAAAGGTAGCATCCTATAGAAATCTAAGACATCTAATGTCTTTAAGCACTGTGCAGCCAAGACTGCTCAGATTTTCTTTCCTTAGTTGCCTTTCGGATTCTCTGCTCCAGTCTTTTGTACAGCATGATCTCATAAATATATCTCTATAAATGATCCTCAGCAGAAGTGAGAAGAAGGATTTTTCATTATGGTTTCCTAGCACTATACAGAAGGATGTGCACCTGGACACAGCCTCACTCCAAGATTCTCAGCAAAGTGTGGCTATGCCTTGTTGTACCATGCAGATGAGGTCTTATGATATATCCCTCCCCATATGAAGTGACCACACTGTATTATGGTGGCAAGGTGGATACTTCGTGAAATCAATAACGTCATGCAGCTAACTTTACACATTTTTATTATGCCTTCTGCTAGTCCACTACTACTTATTCTTCCTATGAAACCATTTATTTAACATTTACTTATTTAACATTTGTTGAATAATTCTGTGACATGTTTGTATACCCAGTTGGTGGCTGGTTATCTGCCAATATGCATCATATGCATATATCTCCTGAGAAACAGAAGTACATGCCCACAATATTGATTCACAGTTTCCCATGCAGTGTTTTTTCTTTTTTTAAACAGGAAAGGTTGAAATGGTTTAAATTTTAGATGGATACACTCTTAATATTCATCAATAACATTAGTGAGGTATGAAGTAGTTTGTGATACCTGCTTTTCATAGCTGTAATTTAATCCAAACATTTATAAGTTTGACTGATTTGTCTTCATTAAGATTTAAGAGTATCAGAATGTAGAATATAAAGACACTCTCTCTTTTTATTATTATTGTTAATTATAAGAAAATAAAAAACACACAAAAATACATAACATGATAAACATAAAGTGAAGGAAAAAAGGTTACGATCAAGAAAATGCTTACGTTTCTATTTCTCTCTAAATCTATTTACCTAATATTACTTATTCAACATTACTTATTCATACTGATTATATATTTTGGTTATATATATCTGAATCTCATTCTCATTATACACATTGTTGTTATTTATTCCCATATTTAACATTTTAAAAAATATACTATTAATAATTTCATTCTTATTTCTATTGTTTTCAAACTAAATTTAACCTATTACTGCTGCTAAGTGTACCCCATCCCCAAAGCCAATTATATCCTCGAATTACTCCACCTTCCAAAATTTTAACTCTTCTTGTAGAGGTGTGACACCTTCCTCTTTTGCTAACACCTTTTCCACAAAAATTTTCCATTTACTTCAAAATTGCTCCCCTTCATTTTCGTTTTTTGACCTTAAATTCCACATGTTAACTTATCAGTAATCATGATTTTCCACACTTCTTTATAAAGACACTGTCTAAGAAGCTAGACTTTGAGTAAATTAAAAAAATAACAGCAAAGATTTGATATCCATATATGCACATTTAAAATAATCCCATGATTCATTAAGTATGCTTCATAAAGAAATAGAAAAATCTGCTGTTGACATAAACAAGTAATTCAAAGTGATAAATTGATAAACCCTTTCTGAATTGTCCTTGGAGGATTTATTTTACGTTAGTTGGAACTATGAGTTTTGAAAAGAGCTTTCACGTTTTAGACTACTCATTATCTAAGAAGTGATCATAAGATGATCATAGAGGTCAAAAAAGAACGTGTTATAATTCCTGTTTATGGTTTCCCTTGGGGGTATGATGTCAAATATTAACTAAATCTTAGCTATGCAGAAACACTCAAATCTCACAGCAGAAGTGTCAGAAGAGTAAAAAAGAGTGTGCTAATAAGTTACTTAATGTTGACATATTTAGACCCAATTTTTGTGTGCAAACAATTGGCTATAGTTGTTGGTTAAAAGACAGCTCTGTACCACAAGCATGTGGTGTAAAAGCAGCTCCCTACACTGCCTTAACCATGCCAGCATAACTGTTGCTTGTTGCTTTAATTTCATATCCTTGGCTTACCTGTGGTTGTGCTTGTGTTCAAAACTGAAGCTGTTATTCAGTAAGACCAATGAAGCAAAATTGTAGTCTATATTAAACAAGCAGGAGAAGACATTAGGTTGGATCCAGACTTGCTGTTCTGCAAACAGAATTGCTCCTTCTGTTTATAGAACTGACTGATACTGTGAATGGGAAGAAAGTAGAGGAGACAACTTTTGTCAACTTACCTTCCTTTGTGCAGCTCACAGCAACACTGTGACTGAAGCTCTTTCCACCTGCTGGATCAGATAGCCAAATTTGGTCTGCTCAACTCTAAATCCAACCCATTAATATCAAATATTTTGGAATTTCAGATGTTTCCTTTGAAATGCTATTTCATTGGATAGGAATGATACTTAATTCATTTTAATTGGGATTAAATCATTTTACTTCTGAATCTGCAGGTTTAGGATAAGAGTGGGATATCTGACTTTCATTCAGTTTTCTCTGTTTCTTTTGCTAATTATTGATTTTAAAGATAATGGGATTAGTACAATTACTTCACAGTTTCTCCTGTATTAAGCAGATTGAGATACTACGTAATGCTTTTAATGAGTAAAAGGAACTGAAATACTCCAAATTTAAGGGCTGTGTCAGTTTTAACTTCTTTCCAAAATGACTTTCAATTTATACTACCAAGTCATTCTTCCTCCCTACCCTTACTCTCTCTTTTTGTAGGAGCCATGGGATACTCAACACATTCCTGCCTTGTTCTCTGCTTTCTGTGGCCTTCTAGTAGCACTTTCTTATCATCTGAGTAGGCAAAGCAGTGACCCAACTGTTCTAATGTAAGTTGTTAACAGACATTATTTGCATCTCTTTGCTGCTGTGAGTCATGTTTATACTCCTGTAAAATAACATGATTGAATTATGTAATTTTCATCTATATAGTAGGGTTTTTAAAGGCTTCTTGTGTACATAACAAACACTTTACATGGCAAACATGTTTTGTGTTCATACCTTAGTGCAGAGAATATGTGCATAGTGCATCCATTTCCGAAGACTGTAGTTCACTTAAGTAGATGGGAGTTTAAAGATATGTCTGTATAAATGGGTGTCATCCTAACTTTTATGCATGTTATACAGGAGGCTCCTGCAGTACTGGTGTATATCTGTGGTGGGAATTTTGTGGCCTTTCGGCAGTTTCAGTCCAACATCTGGAGGGCTGTATAACTCCTACCCTGATATATATGCACTGCAAAAGATGGAGCTGTTTTTCAACATTTCTTCCACAAAGCCCAAAAGGTTAACAGAGTTAGCAATGGCAACACAGTCTCATTTGAACAGCTAATTAATGTTTTGTGTATCTATTGTAAGAAGAAAAATGACACATTAATTAGGTTGCTGTCCAATAGGCCCCGCCTTGTGTTCCCACCAACTTTTCCTCTTTGGGTGGGTGGGAAAGATTCTGCATCTAATTGTAAACTATGGGAAGGTTCATATTAGAGGAAATTTATTGCAGAACCTTTCTTCCACTTAAGCAAACTTAGGCCATGTTGGTATATCAGGATTCACATTGCAGGATACTCAATTCTGAGCAAGATTTACCACAAGTTTTGCTGTGTCCCACAGGACTGAATAAGCAACCTCTATTTCTCCTTAAAATTCCAAAAAACAAAAATATGAATTTCCTTTATTATATCACACAGTGTTTTCTTTAAATATTTTAAAAAATGAAGTGCTTGCCTCTTTGCTTTTTACTTTGGAATTTTATGTCCTTGAAATCATTGCTTGGTTGCCTCATACAATTTCTAATCTCCTTTAATACCTTTAATCACATCTGCGCAGTTTGAATTACTCTTAAATATCTTGTTTAGGATTAAAACATTTATTTCTGATTTTAAAAAGCATCAAATATTCATGGAATAACTATGATTAAAGTGCATAATCCTCCCCCTACCCCAATTACTTTGAACTAAATTAAAGGATATTCAAAGGATTGAGAATAAAGATGGAGAAAAAAGTAGGAACATAAAGCATCATTGGAAATTAGCATATCTCCTACTAACATAGCTATTTTTAATATTTAGAATGTGACTTCTTAAAAGACAAGATATAGTAAAATCAAATGTGATTTCATACACATACACCCTAATTCAATACAGATTCTTTTCTGGTGATTTTATATAGTATATTCAACGTTTTTGAGTATGTGTGTATATATATATATCTGTATATCTGTATATTTGTGTGTGTGTGTGTGTATTTAAAGGGCAATGAGAGAGGATATGGAGAGAAACTCAGTCCATGGCAATAATAACACATCTGCGTTATATTTGGTGTACCTATACTTTGTCAAATTATTCCTGTAGTGTTGCCTCTTTTCAGGCCTATTGGTTTGGAACATTCACTTTCAGCACATCCTTAAATACGTCAATGTTTTATTATTACAACCAGTGGCAGCTCATGAAGCAGTCTGCTGGAGGTTACCATTTAATAGTGTTTATGACTATCAGAATGACAGTAGAACTTTTTTCACAGCTCTGATTATAAGCGTCTGGAAGCATTCATGGACATGCTATTATCTTGCAATGTCATCCAGTAGAGTAGTTGGGTCTTCCCAAAGGCACTCCCAGTTTTTTTCTCCCCAAAAAATGTTTTATTTAAAGTATAACATGGAAATCTGGGTGGTGCTTAAACACTGAGCAGCTGAATCCCACTTGCTTACCCAGATGGGCTGGAAATTATAGATACTAATGCATAGATTACTTTCCTCTGAGTTTTTTTTCTTTACATAAATAAGTAATTAATAAGCTGGTACGTGAAATATCCTAATGCGTCTTTTTTCAAAAACTAGGTCTCTCATTCAGTGTAAATATTTTCCGCACCTTTTGCATCAACATTTGGAAGATTCACAAGCAGATCCACTTCCTGAAAAGATGAGAGAATCAGTGGTAGGCTTCCTGTATTTATTCATTCATTCATTCATTCATTTAGTTAGTTAGTTATTTTGAAGCCCATATGAAGGTACAATCTGAAATTCCACAACCATGCTATGATGTTATTTTACACACATAGTGTCAAGATGTCTGATCAAATTATTTAAATCTCTGGCAGAGAAACAAGCCTGGGTAGGGCTGCAAATGTTTCAGACAGGATCTTTGTTGAATGACAGAGGCAGGTTTTAGGGGTGAAAAAAGACACTGCCTTCCTTACTCTTAAGTTGTGCCTTGAGCAGGGAGAAGAAAGCCTCTGGAATTCTTTAATGCTGAAAGAGACTGTGAAATTGCATAGTAAGTGAGAATTCATTATGATGATTGGGAATGAAGACTGCGTCATTCATGTGAAACTTTTATATACCGTCAGGGTTAAAATGGATATAATTCAGGATATCTGCATTTGTGTTTTGAACATTTTTTTTCACTTGAAAGCAGCCATAGCTGGGCTCTCATTTTTATTCAGATCTGCAGCAGTGGCCACATGTGTACCCTTCCCATATTTTTCTCATTTCCACCATTTAAATTGCTTTTCCAGATATGTTGTAAGTTTACTGGAGGAAAAGTACAGATGTGATATAAGTATCTATATTTGTATTTACTGTAGGTTGGTGGTAAAACACATGCTGTGCTTGTATATGACCTCATATTCAGTCCCTGGCATCTGCAAGTAGAGCTTGGAAAAAATTGTATCTAAAACTCTGGAGAATGACTACCAAGCAGGAATAGCCTACTATAAGTCTTCCTGTATCTTAGTTTCCTTGGCATGGCTAATATCTTTAAGAAAGATTTTACATGAAGAAGAAACAGTTGTATGTGCAAAGAGTTCAACATTCCTGCCTCATTACTGCTTTATTTGAAACAAAAGCCCCCTGGGATGCTTTAAACTTAGATATAAAATACATTTGAGGATCCAATCACAGATCTCTGACTTTATGACACCTTTTTTGGATCTCAACAGGGTACTCTAAATGCCAAAGTGTTTCACTCAGTGACAACCTCTTTTTGGGGCTTTAGACATTCAGAGAAGCAGCAACATAGACTGTACCTCATATTTTTTTTTAAAATGCTTTGAAACATGAACTTGTGCATCCCAGCCTAGCTGGAGGCTATAGTATACACAGATCTGGAAATCAGGCAGAAAAATGAAAGTATATTCTATCTACTTATTAAAAAGGGGGGGACAACATATCCCTTTATGTCCCCTTTTCTTGCCACTTGTTTGAATATCTGAAGCCACTTTTTGTAAAAGTAAATGTGATCATTGGAATTTATGTTCAATTAGGTAGCCTGAAACTGGAAAAAAAAGAGAGAACTCACAATATATGGAACTGCTTTAGTTTCTTTCATAACAGCCTAATGAAGGGCAGCCCTGCTGTTAGGCAAAGCAAGGCATGTGTCTGATGCTACTGTTTGGGGGAAAGGGCAGGAAATTGTTCCTTCTCCTCCTCCTCCTCCTCCCACCTCCAGCATGACAAATAGGTGCTTGTGAAATTTTTCTTGTCAGGTGCCATGGTGGCATCTTAAGTGAAGGAGAAGTACTATATTCTGCTTCACCTGAAGCAGCAAAATGTCTTGCAAAAGATATGGGAGTTCTCCTAAATTAAGGTATATTTTTTTTTTTTTCTTTTTTTTAAATATTTTTATTGACAATAAAAAACATACAGACATAGAAAAAAAAAAATAAACAAGTATCACATACAGAAATAACAAATAGTAATATTAATATAAACCCCTCATTCTATACAAACCTCTTTCCAGTCCTTTTTCCAGATTTTGGCCACTAAGGACCATTCCTTTTCAACTTTAACCTTTTTCAATCTTATCATCCATTAATCCCATCAACAAATCCATTTGAAACATTTATTAAAAATTTCAATATCCATTGATCCTGCAAATGTATCTCTTGACTTCTCCAGTTGGAAGCATAGACAATTCTTGCGGCCGTCACCATATATAGAAGAATTTTTTACCATATTGCTTCTGGTACTTTTTATTAGCTCCCACAAACATATTCAACAAATATAACTCCGGACTAAGTTTCAAATCGATTTCCAATATATTTTTAACTAAATTATGGATCCCCCCCCCAATATTCCTTTACCCTCTTACACTCCCACCACATATGATACATTGTTCCTAATTTTCTTACCACATTTCCAACATCTATTACAATAACTGCTAAACATTCTGGCAATAGTTTGTGGTGTAATATGCCATCGATATAACATTTTATAGAAATTTTCTCTCAAATTTACACTTCTCGTGAATTTTACGTTTATATTCCAGGCCTTTCTCCATTCAGCTAACTCAATAGAATACCCCAAATCCCTTGACCATTTAATCATAAAATCCTTAATTATTATCTGTTCATTTTCTAATTTTAATAATATGTGATATATTTTCCCAATGATGTGATCGCCACCAACTAGGTATTTAATATCTAATTCTTTAAAATTTTCCCTTTCTCCTGGATTCCATCTTCCGCAATATCTTTCTTAAGCATTTCATGAAATATTCTATAATGTAACCAATTCCCTTTAAATCCCAATTCTTTCAATTCATCCAATGTTAACAATTCATCTTTCCCCCCTCTTTACACAGTATTTTTTTAATACGTCAAACATTTCCTATTTGTAGTATATAATTTTTTAAAAAAAGGCTTTTTGGACCAAAATCCATCTTGGCTTCTTTAAAAAATTTTTTTTTTTTGTAAATATTCCACACCTTCAATAAACTTTTTTGATTATATTTTTATTAAATTCTTTATCTTCTAATGCTCTGTGGTACCATAAGTACCCATGCCAACCAAATTTATTAGATGCACCTTCCAATGTTAAAAAATCTTACATTTTCTGTACTGACCCAATCCAGGATCCACTTCAAAGCACAAGATTTTATAATATAATTTAAGATTGGGTAGCGCCAAACCCCCTCTATCCTTGCTATCCTTTAAAAATTTTTTTCTTTTAAATTTTTTCGGCTTCTTCCCTAACCAAAAGAAATTTTTAAATTTTTTTAGACCCCCCCTTCAATAATTTTCTCATTTTTTCAATACTGGAATAGTCTGAAATATATACAATAATTTGGGGAGAACACTCATCTTGATTACTGCAATACGTCCTAACAAAAAAAAGTTTCAATTTTGACCATATGGTTAATTTATTTTCTATATTCTTCCATTTGGATATAATTATTACTCACCAAATCTAAATTTTTGCTTGTAATAAAAATACCTAAATTTTTAACTTTATGCCCAATCTTGATATTTGAAATTAATTCCAATTTCTTTTGCACCCCTTTTTCCATATTCTTAGTTAAAATCACTGATTTATTTCTATTCACTTTAAATCCTGCTACCTCTCCAATTTTTTAAAATTTTTAAATAATTTTGCTATGCTTTTAATTGGGTAATTTAATTTATAAGCAAATCATAGCAAACGCTTTTAATTTATACATTTCCCCTTAAATTTTGGCACCCCCTTTCCTCAGAGTCATCCCAAATTTTTCTATTTAATATTTCTAAAGTCAATATAAATAAAAACGGGGGAAAATGGACAACCTTTCCTAGTACCCTTTTCTTTAAGATTCTTTAGATTTTATCCCATTAACAATAATAAACGCGCTTTGTTTATTATATATAAGAATCTATCCAATTGATAAATTGCTTACCTAGTTTAAAACTTTTCTAATAACTTCCTTCAAAAAATTTCCCAAATTTAAAGGGTTTTCCCCAAATGCCTTCTCGGCATCTATAAAAAAGAAGAGCCAATTCCTTTGGGACATATTCATGGTACTCTATTATGTTCACTACTAACCTTAAATTCTCACTTATCTGTCGCTTAGGCAAAAAACCAGTTTGGTCCTGATGTATCCATTCACTCAAAAAAATTTTTAATCGATTTGCCAGAATTATAGTAAATTTTTTTATAATCTGAATTTAAAAAAAGAAATAGGTCTATAATTTTTCATGTCCAATTTATCTTTTCCTTCTTTCGGTATTAATACAATATTTGCTTCTTTCCATGAAGGGGGAATCACCAATTTCCTTTTAAACCAATTCTAAAAAAGGTACCAACAGTTAATTTCAAAAATTTTGTAGAATAAAGCCGTTAATCCATCTGTACCAGGAGCTTTCCCCAATTTTAATTTCTTAATTGCAAAGCTTATCTTTTTGAGATGATTTTTTTTTATTTAACCCTTTCCTCATAATTTCAGTGATTTCGGGGATATTACCTTTTTCTAAATAATTTTTAATTTTTCCAATTTCCCCGGGGCCTTTAAATTCTTTTTTGAATATAATTTCATAAAATAATTATAAAAATTTGAATAATTTCATCTTGATCTGATATTATTCGATCATCAACCCTAATCTGTGTTATATAATTTTTTTTCCTTTTTCTTACGTAATTTATATGCTAGCCTTTTTAGAAGCTTTATTACCAAATTCAAATTCTTTTTGCTTAACTTTGGTTAGATTTACTTTAGTTTTCTTCCAAATTCAACATGGTTATTTGAGTACGTATTACCTAAATTTTCCCTTTTTGAATTTTTTTATTTGAGGGGCCCCATTTTCAATTCTTCTTCTTTAAGAAATAATTGTAATTTATCTTTTTCCCCTTTTTTGCTTTTTATGTACATATTCTTTTTTTATAAAATCCCTCTAATATATGCTTTCATAGCATCCCAAAACCATCTCTATTTTAGCCCCTTTTTATGCAAATTATCAAAAAAAAATTTTAAAATCCTCCTTAATGCTTTTAACTTTACTATTTTCTTAATAAAAATTATTTAAGCCTCCAATTATAGCTTCTCTTCTTTTAAAAGAAAACCTCATCAATAATGGAGAATGGTCAGAAATTAATCTGGGCAGTATCCAATATTATCTATTGAATTGGCCAAGCTTTTAGTTGTCCAAATCATATCAATCCGAAAACCAACTTTGGTGATATTTTAAGTAATATGTATAATCTTGTTGATACCCATGTTTCAGTCGCCATACATCCACAAAATTCAATGTTTGAAGCCCTTTTTTAACATTATTGGGTAATTTCCCCATGTTTAACTCTAGTTTTCTTAGTTGATTTTTGCTTTCTGTCCAATTTATCATCAATGCCCCCCATTCCAATCTCCCATACAAATTATTTTCTGGTAATCTATTTGTATAATAAGTTCTAAAACCTTCTCATAAAAACCTTGTTGATTTTCTAAGGGAGCATACAACCCAATTAATAATATTTTTTTTCATTATTCCAATTAATCTCAACAGCTATAATTTGGCCCTTAGTATCCTTATAGACTAATTTAGATTGAAATCTATTATTAATATATATTGCCACCCCTTTTTTTTTTGATTTTGATTACAGGCTGATAACATACCCCCTAATTTGTTTTTCTGTAAATATTTTTTATCCCCTCTAGCAAATGAGTTTCCTGAAAAACATATTACTTCCGTTTTCTGCTTCTCTAAAAAGTTAAAAACTCTTTTTCTCTTGATCGGGCCATTCATTCCATTAATATTCCATGAACAGATTGATAAACCCCTGGTATTACACAATCTTATTATATTTCGTTGATTAATTCAAAAGAAAAAGAAATGGTTTTTCTCAATGTGGGGGAACCCATTTTTGTAATGCTTTGAGACCTCGTTCTGCCTCCCTGTGTAGATGCGCAATTTCTTTTTGGTGGTAACTGGCTTCGTTCTTCAGATGTATCAATCAAGTCAATTTCCTCGTCTTCTTTTGGAAAAAATTAATTGAAGTTGATTTCCGGTCATTCCACGCAGTCGCTGCTTCTCTTGAAGTTGTTTCCCTTCACCAGATAAGTCTTGTTCTTCGTCTTGTTGTAATAAGCTTAAAAAAACTTTAGCCTTTTCTAACGTATTAATCACGTATCTTCTAAAAATTGTAAGCAAATATTATTCCCTCTTCCTTTGTCCCCCTTATATCGAATTTGTCTTTCACGTAGTGCTCATGCAAATCTTGATATTGTTTCCTTTTTTTCAGGACTTCATATGGAAGGTCTTTTAAAATTTTTATTTCGGATCCTTCCACTGTAATTCGATTTGAGAAACTCTGTTGTATCACCAGATCCCGAACTCTCTCTTAAAAAAAATGTACTGCCACATTCCCCGGTAAATGTTGGTTTGTCGCGAAAACCCTTGAAAATTTAAAGCGATATAATTTATCAATTTCAAGATCTAGTTGGGCCTTTTCCCCCCAATTAATTCAGCAAGAATTGGGACCACCCTTTAGATAAATTTTCATGGGGTCTTTCCCTCAGTCCCCTTAGCTTCACACACTTAGTACGGACACGTGTATCTATATCCAATTTCAACTTAGATATCTCTTTATCCACTTTTTCTTAGTTATCTCTAGTTGTTGTTCTGCCTTCTTAACTTTGGTCTGCAATAATTTCGTATTTTCTCCTATTTGAGTTATTTCCTTAGTTATATCCGTAACCTTATCTTTTTATCTCCTTCAATTCATCAGAAATTTTTCTTTCAATTCCCCAAAATTTTTTTCCCTATATCTTGATTTATTTCTTCTTTTAACCCCTCTTTATAAATTTCCTTCATTTTTTGATCTTAAATCGTTCCCAAATCTTCTAATTTCTTCCAAGACAAACTTTTTATTTGGTGGGTTTTTCTTGTATATCTTCTAGTGAACTGCTCCTTTGCCGAGCTGCCTTTTTTGCTCTCGTCGCCATTGCACTGATTAGCTTCAATACACCAACTATTTTCCAAGAAATCAAGTAATAAAGTTTATCTTGAAATCACTAATTCCTCCAAAAGAATAATTTTAAGGTTTAAGATTTAATTTTAAAGTTTTTAAGGTTTAAGGTTAATTTTAAATTTACAAAATTTACAGATTATTTGCTTTAACGCCTAATTGAAAGGGGGAAATATTATAATGTCTAACTTTTGGTTTAAATTTGGAATCAAATTTTAAATTAAAAAAAAAAAAAAAAAAAAATTCAACAATTTTCAAATTTCAAAGTTTCAAAATGAAACTAGATTCTTGCAGTTATCTAACTTTTAAATTTTAGATTTTGATTTTTAAGTTTTAAATCAAATTTTAAACTTTAAATTTTAAATTTTAAAATTTGAATTAAATTTAAAAATTTTAAATTTTTTAAAAAAAAAAACTAACAATTTCTATCTTATCTTTTTACCCTTTTTTTAAATCTTTTATTATATACTTATATTGAGTGATTATATTAAATTAAGGTTCCAATACTACATTTAACCAAGCCAACCCAAGAAAGGACCCCCTATCTACTGTACTTTCTTCCCCTGTCAAGCTAAGTTCCAATAATCTTCTAAACCAATATTACTTTCTATCCAATAGATGGCACTCTAATACTCTATATAGATAGATAGATTCGCAATGGAGGAAAAACAGCCCTAAATTCTACCAGTGCTGGCAATTAACGTGTTTACATATATTGACTCTTGTTTACATTAACTTTAACCTTGAAGTATCTCCACTCCCCCCCAATAACACAAGAGCCCAGCTGTATGTAATAGAAACTTACTCCTAAGCTAAATGAATAGCAACTTTTATATTATGTGTTAACAACACATATTATGTGTTTATGTGTTTACAACAGTATCTGACTTACAACTTAATTTAAAAAAAGTACAAATATTTCAATTTAACACACGCTATAACACAGAATATATAGCACTCTAACCACTCTAGCAAATATGTTTCCCCAAATTCCTTCCTATCTACAAACTATCCCCTCTTCATTTCCTTCTTCCCTTTCCCCCTCCCCTTTTCCCCCCCTTTTTTTGTTATTCAAAAAATATTGATTATTGTTATTCAAAGAATATTGATCACTAAAACAACCCCAAGAAAATAAAAATCCAGGAATCCAGGTAGTCCAAATATTTCAATGTCCAGCTATTCAGCAATCCCAAACCTCGTATCGTATCTTCACTGTTCTGTATAATATAGAAATTAAATTCTGTATAATATAGAAATTAAAGTTTGCAATTTAAACTGAGCTTCCTTTAAAAAAAACAGGATCGTTTAAGCCATTCAGATCAAATCCTTATAATTATTGTCATTAGACAACAGCAACTAAGTTAGCAAACTACCTCTTGATTCCCATAGTCCATGTAAAATCAACTCTTCCTCAATCGCTTAAGGTTTCAGTTAAGGTTTTTTGTAGTAATTCAGGCAGAGTTCAGGCAAAAGAACAGAGTTCTTTGAAAAACAAATTGTCTCAGCTGCCTATATCCAAGCTGGTCGTTATCCAGATTTTAGCTTTTAACTTTACTGCTCCTCCACTTCTCTCCGCTTCTCTCGCTATTCAGGGTCCCAAAAACCAACTCAAGATGAGCTTTCGATCTGCGACGTACTTACCAAATACTATCTTTGGCTTTTTTTAACGGAGCAGGGTTTCTCCCCCTGATGTGAGTTCTTTCCACAGAGCCGGGCTTTAGCTTCCTGCTCCCCCCTCTTCCTTAATGCCGGTAGCCGATCTTCCTTCCTCCACCATCACTCACCCTCTTTCAGGCTAGATGGGGCTTCTTTAATGTTTTTTTCTTCATTGGCTTTAAACAACCACCAATCGCCGCGACCCTTTTCATTCACCTTTTATTTCAGTGAACTCGGGCAAGATTCCTCAATACCATCTTCCAGTCCGTTAAGCTGATCGCTCCGACCATATTACGGAGCGACCAAACCGTCGCCCTCTTCTCTCCCCAAATTAAGGTATATTTTCTAACTGTGTCAACTGTGGAAATAGTTCTTGTCCCAGAAAGTAATGAGTATATAATTGATACATTTATGACACTGAAATAAATTTTTGAGAGTCTGAAGAAATCCCTGTGCATTGCTTCCACATTTTGCTTTCTTAAAAAAACTTTTCTATTCAGTCTGAAACTCTGTTCACACAATAAACTTTTGCAGACCTGGATAGGGGCTGTAGACATAACTCTGGGAAAAAAACACATTATCTCCATCCTGCTTCACCAAGCGTGCATACATCTTCCAAGATGCTTTTAAACTAACCAGCTCTTGAACTGTTGATTAAGTTCAAATTTAGGCTGCCTTGAGTCCCAGTTTTTGCAAAAGAGTGGTGTATAAATTAAGGAGTGGGAGTAGGGTAGTAGCATGAAGGAGAAGGATGAGGAGGATTTGCAATGTGCAGTCATGTTTGCATACAAAATTTTTTTATAAGTTACTGCTTCTGCTAACTGTGATATTGTCCTTTATGACAGTCAGTATCAAAATACATCAAGGAAAAATGTTAAACTAAACACAGCAATAAAATTGCTATGTGGAAAAAAAAAATAATATATTCTTGTCCCGCCTAATTGTAAAGAATATAATATAACAAATATAGTTTGTATTGTCTGTTTACATAACAAAGTATTTAAAAAGTAGATAGGATTCAATTTAAACTATTTCCTTTTTAACCAAAATAATTTGTCTACTCCTTGAGGTGGCTCAAGAGGGATTTACTATAGAAAACAAACCTCTGTGATCTTCTGATCCCTGTTAGCAAAATCATACAATACAATTTTCAGTGACCTCTGCTACATTTTTTCATGGTTGAATGGACTTGTAAAAATTGTTGGACATGGTAACTAGAATTAAAATGTAGCTATGTTGGATAATTGACCATTCAGTTTTGGGATGAATCTTCCTAGCTTTATAATTGATTTCATAGACCTCTGCTTCATAACCAGCAGCCTGAAGGTATACTCGTGTGACATTCAAACCCAGATTCAGTCCTGGCCTTTAAGTACCAGTTATAGAGAACTAGTGACTTAGAAAAGTTTGTACAGAGCCCTCTCCTTCTTTAAACGCAAATTAAGAAATTCATAGTTGAATCTCTCAGATAGGGTGGAAGATCTTTATAAATAATTTTCTTTATTGAAGTATGGGATGAAAGTGGAAGCATTTTTTTCCAAGGTATAATTTATCTAAAATCACAACTGACTATTATCGCATCAGATTTCCTATTACTATTTGTTTTTTCTCCCCAAATATCAGTGGGTCAAATCTATAGCCATATTCTGTGACATAAGAGAGCAAAAGGGAGATCTTGGGAGTTGTATCCAACTTTTTTACTTTTCCAGGCTCTGCTGATTTGTAATGTTAATGGTATATGCTCATCCCTAGCCCCAGCCCAATAATATACAATACAGCAATAGCATGTATTTGGATCTCATCTTGATCTGGATCATACTTCAGAGATGAATGTGCACTAAAAACCAGTCGCCATCCATGCATGACCCAGAAAGCCTTATATGTTTATTTTATTTATTTCCTGCCTTCCTATGAGTCTGGGATCATAATGGCTTACAAAATTCTTCCATACATAGATCTTCCATGCTCTATTAGGGCTGATATTGTTAAATAGTTCCACTAACTTCCCTTCCTAAGGCTGTAATCCTATGCTTGAGTTCTTCCAGCTGAGGGCTGTAGGATTTGGAGGAAGCCTTCATATCCTGGCTTGAGATGCAGTCAGAAGTGTATCTGAGGCCACTCAAAATTTGTTACCCAGTAGTAAAATATGTGAAGATCAGTATGTGTTACTGTGAAGGTGTTCAAATGTTTATTTAAAAAAGAACTCAGTGTAGAATTTAAAAGAAAATGCTGCCACTTGTAAATTGCAGACAGCCTCCAAATAAAATCAATAAATTATTTATTATTCATTTATGCATTAAGTTTTCATCAAAGTAGCTCAAGGAAGCATGTATGGTTCACACAAATCCCCATCCCCTCGAGTTTTAATATCACAACAACCCTATGAGGTTTCTTCAGTTAGAAAGAAAGTGACTAACTCAAGGTGAGCTCTATGGCTGAATGCAAATTTGAACTCTATTCTCCATGGTTCTAGTCTCACTCCACTGAACCAGTGAAGTTCAGCCTCTGTACTACTCCATTCATGTCAAAATCTTTTGTGGGGTGGGAAGGGGAGTACTGGATAGAATGTGCATTTGAATTTATGTTTTTTGGATGAGAGCTGGCAGGTGTAAAAGTTCTACCAGTATTATTTTTGCTTGAACACTTGAGTAAGTGTTGCTGATCAAGTGCTTGTGGGGAATGTACTTTAAACCAATGACTGATATAGTTATAATGGAACTGTCAACTGCAAAGGATTGAGTAGTTTAATTTAGTAAGTGAAATTGGTCTTTACTTGAGGTTTTGTATTTCAAAAATTATATTCACAGAGGGAGACTTTGAAATCAGATCTCATTGTGTGCTCTGTGGCTGCCGTGCTATCATTTGCAGTCAGTGCCAGCACTGTTTTCTTGTCATTAGGGGTAGGTATTATAACTTTTTTCTTTTACATTTTTTCTGTAGATATTATCTCTGTTATTCAAAGCACTGAGATGCTATAATAGACTGTTATAGAAAAAAGAACACTACAAGAAATATTCGGTTATGAATCATACCAGGCGTTTCATATCACTTTATACATATAAGAGTCAAGTCATGAAAATGCACTAACTCTAAACAATAGACTCTTCCACATAGTGCCACAATCCCACAATGGGGACATGATGGCAGTGGTCCATGAGTCATACTTTTGTATGACATTGTCGTGGTCCCACTGCGAATCTGCCCCTATCCATCGCTTAATTTGCTTAATTGAAAAAAATCCATTAAGCACCCGCAATTGCGTGATGCTTCCATCACCACTGGCCATACAGAAGGAGTGGAAGCGTGATCATGTGCTTTCTTTCCCAACGCAGCATGGGAAAGAGTCTTGCTGCACTGCGGAAGGAAGGAAGGTGTGTGTCGCTTGCTCTGCCATCTGCAGGGAGCCATTTGGGTGTGAAGGGGAGCATTTGTGTTGCCCTCCCATCTGAGCAAAGGCACTGCTGGGATCATGGTGGGACATCCATAGGAACTGGTGAGATGTGGAAATGGCCAATTACACATTATACCTTAAAATATATTGTAATACTCTAAAGGGGAGTCAGTCTGGGGGTGGGGTGGCGGAGGTGAGGGATCTGATCCTTAAATTGCTCTAGCCAGCTACAAGAAGAGTTTGAGCAGTTATAGAATGGCTTATTGTACAAGCAGAATCAATGATGGGGTAAGTCCAAACTCACCAGTGTGAAGATCTGCATTGGGGGTATTCCACTTTGTAGACACAGCACATGAATCATTGCCACAGGTCTCATTTGGACATAGTAGTATAATATAATATATACATAAAGCTCCTGCTTTCGATCCCCTTTTATCTGATGACTAGCTCTTTTGACACTTCCAAATTAAGGGCAAGTTCCATTAATTCAACAAGGGTTCTTCTTGCCTATAGAGGCTCGCTTGGGACTGCTCATGCATACGCATGCTATTTTCAAAGTGAGCTGAAAGAGGGGAAAAAACGTGCCAAGCCGACTGAGAGATTTTTGCAAGCAGTACACACATGGTTGATCTCAAGTGAGCCTCTATATGTCTTTCATGCTCCCTACAGTACAGTAGATGGCTTCTGATTTTCAGCCAATTCAATTTTCTGCCAGTGCTCTGGTCCCTAACCTGTCAGATAAGTAGGGGAAGCCTGTTGTATAAAAACGATACACAGTAATTTGTCATTATGTGATCAAACTTTAGGCTCAGACACACCCCCTCACCTCTTCTCCTCCAGCTTGACTAAGAGGAAGAGACTGAAAGCTTTTTCATATAATTTGAATTTATCATCATGGTTTGTTAAACAGGATTATTTCACTAAATGCTTCTCAGTATAAAAGAAAATGTAGAATTTGGACATAACACGAAACCACAGTTAATTGAAAATGGAAAAGTAGCAGTCTTAGGGGAGGGGGCTTGGAAGGAAGTCCAAGATTTGTTCATGCATTGTTAAGTTTAACCTTATTTAACTTTATCTCCAAATGAGGCCATTATGTGGCATGCTTATTTGCCAGCACCAGTCATGGCCAGGAATGTTTGGTGATAATGTGGAGAACACTACCTGAAGAAGAACACCAGTATAGCAAGCTCTTCCACATATTGCTGTCAGTGTGTGGACCAGCTGCCATGCAGTTAAAATTTCAAATGACTTCTCCATGGAGGCCATAATGTGAACTTCTGTTCTCATTCTTCTTGCTGTCTGACTTCTGTATGTATTTATCACAGTAGAGTGGGTTATGTGGTTTTTACTGTATTGCCTGAAGCATTCGTTCTATTCCATCCTGATATCATGCCATAGAAGTTTGTGGTCTCACATTCCAATGGCATTCTGTTCCAAGACATTTTCTCTTTTTTGATCACCCAGCACAATGGATTCCTTGGGCTGTGGATAATAATCAAAAAGTTTTGCAGAGGTGGGTGAAATCCTGCGGCAGCATATATTTTCTTCTCCTTTTCTTCAGTTAAATTATCCATACATATGGTTGATTAAAATATGTTATAAAAGTATGTGGCATTCATTTCTTCAGTCTCACATCTGCTCCCCACCTGGCATATTTACAAGCATATATTTGAAAATTCTTGAATGAAAAGGTTTCAAGGAAGTTATAGTGTTCTCAGTTAAAAGCCAGAATCCTATGTAGCAATTGCAAATACATAACCTGGAGTTCTGCACTTGTGACTCTTATGTATTCATGGTCCCTACATAGCTCCTAAATTAGGGGTCTACATAGGACTATGAAAGTCCCACAATCTGCATTTACCAAGTAACAGCTGCTGCAGTTGACTGGGTTCTGTTCCTCTGTTGCTTGGGAAGCAGCTGGCTGCTGTTCCCACCACCCCGTTGCATTTCTAGTGTTAAGGGAAATTCTGAAGAGAACCTGTTCCAGCAAGGATTGCTCATGAGAGTGGGTGTAAATGGCAGACAGCCTCTTCCTTAGGGAACGGGAACAGACTCTCACTGATCACAACAGCTGCTGCCACCAGGTGAGTGGAGATGGAGGGGAATTTACTGTACAGGACTTTAACTACAATGTTTATGCATACATAAAGACTATGCAGGATTCCAGTCAAAATATTTTATGGTACTTAAAATATTCTTTTAATAAAATGTTTCTTTCCCCCCCCCCTTCTTTTCCTTATTACTCAGCAATTTCTCAGCTTGGTGCTTTTTGCTTCAGCTTGGACAGTAGGATTTGTAACACACTACATACTTCCTCAGCTTCGTAAACATCATCCATGGATGTGGATTTCCCACCCTATTCTTAAAAATAAAGAATATCGCCAAAGGGAAGTGAGAGGTGTGTAAAAGGTTGCCTACCCATTCCCAAATGTTTTGAATGATACTGTCAATGTATTTTGTATTAGAATGGGTGAGATATTTTTGTGCATCAATGCAAATCATAAGGTATTCTTAGAAGGCAAAACTCAGACAGAAATGGGTTCTTGTTATGCTAATATCAATGCTGGATGCAAAGTTAGTGTTGAGTGGCTTTCTTCTCACCCCTCTCTTCTTTTTGATCAGTTGCATAACCTGTTGGTGACTTTTTCATTGCCAAAAGCTAGAGAAATGTCATCTAAATATGCTGGGAGATATAATCTGTATTTTTTAAATCAGCTGTAAAGATCTGCTTAGGAGTGCTTTCTCCTGGAAACATCTGGCAAGTGTGGCATTTGTGAAGACTGGGTACTGATTTGTTGCTGGTAGCTGACTAAGGGGAGTCTAGATTGCAACTTGTCCTGAGAGAATGGGGAAGAGCTAGTAGGAAGAGATAGAGGGAGTAGGGACCAGAGGAATCAAAGGCAATTTGATGGGTCTCCCACATACTGATTAGCTGGCTCTTCTTACTGGAGTTTCAGCTTGTTGTGCATGGACCACAGCTTGTTTTTATTGTATCTTACATATTGATGATTATCAGCATGGAGAGAGGAATTTATGAAAATATGTTTTAAAAAGCAGATTTCCAACATTATGCTGCATCACTGAATTGCTGTAGCTGGATTTTTAGAAACACTTTTTCGTATAAAGCTCTCAACCTTGCATGTTGACTGCTATTGATGCAGCTACTAAGAAATTAGTATTATCTTTGAGAACCCAATTTGCTATACAGTACTGCTACAGAGTTACATCCCAGAGGCCTGGCAGGATGCAGTAACATTTCTGTTGCCATGAATGGATATTGTGCTACAGCTCTGAGTGGTGGCTTGCTATCTTTCTTTACAGTTTGTATTCTCTATGTCAACCAGTCTGGGCACTAGTAGTTATTCTGTCCTTTGGCATTTGTTCCCTCCCCTGCAATGGTCCAGACACCCCTTCTAAAAAAGAACAACTACTGTTGTTTAATCAGATTTGCCCAGTTTGTGCACATCAGTGATTTAGGTGATGGAATAGAAGGCATGCTTATCAAATTTGCAGATGACAAATTGGCGAGTGTGTGTGTGGGTAATACCACAGGAACAGTTTCAGAATTCAAAATGGCTTTGACAAATTAGAGTGCTGGGTCAAAACTAACAAAATGAATTTCAACAGCAATAGGTGTAAAGTACAGTTAGGCAGGAACAACAGAATTCACCAATGTAGGATGGGTGACATCTGGACTGACAGTAGCACATGTGAAAATAATCTAAGGCTCTTAGTAGGTAAGTCAGCAGAGTGATGTGGTGGCCAAAAAAGCCAATGCAGTTCTAGGCTACATCAACAGAAGCATTATTTCTAGATCAACGATAGTAGAAGTGCCACTGTATTATACTTAGATCAGACTTTACTTGATGTACTGTGTTGAATTCTGGACACCACAGTTCAAGAAGGATATTGACAGGCTGGAACATGTCCAGAGAAGAGTGACCACAATAATCAAAGGTCTGAAAATGAGGACTTTGACCTGCGGCAGGTAAATGGGTAGACCTTTCTGTCTTCAATTCTGCAGTGATGAGAGCTTTCATAGCCAGAGGGATCTGTGGCTGGAGAGATTTCCAGTGGAGCAGGAAATCACCCATTAGTGTTTGGAATTCCCGTTATTTGCATTTACTTCTGAGTAAACACATTAGGAGTAGGAAGAACTGAGGGAGTGACATCTTTTGCCTTTGCCATGAAATGCAGCTGTTTGAATCTGATGATCTGATGGCTTCATACAGGCAACCTGCCTTTTAAAAGAAATAACTCTTAAATAAACCTTTGGAGTTAGAAAAATGAAGAATTCTTCTGACTAAAATGGAACAATAGAGCCTCTCCAACCACCTTCTTTCTGCAATCAAGAGCCAAATAAGTCTGCTCTAAGATCAGGATAAATAAATTAGAAAATTGGAAGGATCTAAATGCATATATTTTATGGACAAACTGAGACCATTTCTGCACTACACTGTTACAGTGCTATTATTCCACTTTCAACATCCTGTGCAATTCTGGAGTTTGTAGTTTAACCAGAGGACTTTAGAATTCTCAGCCAGAGAGCTCTTTGGGCTCAGTAAACTGCAAACCCCAGAATTCCACAGGACATTGAAAGTGGAATAATAGCACTTTAACAGTGTAGTGCGGAAATGGCCTGAATCTCATTATTTTTGAGACTTAATTGGATTTTAACAAGGAGAATTTACAGCATGAGAAAGTACAGATGTTATCTATTTGGTGTTGATAATACAAACTTTCTGGTGGGTTTTGGCCAGATGAGAGAAGAATTGAGTTGTTAACTCTGATATTGCTGGGTTGAGTGGAAGATGGAACCTTCCCAGAAACTTTCTCAGGACTTCTTACAATGGTTCATAGAGGAAGTACATTCTTTGAAAAAAGTGGAACTCCTAAATTCAAAGAGGAACATGATAGAGGCCTGAGGAATGAGATCAAGGCAGAACTGTGGGGAGATGTGAGATGAGGGGGAGACTGCGGGGCTGAAAATCACATGAAGAAGCCAAGTTCAGCTAATGGAAGGATTAGCTACTGAACTGGGGGAGAAGAAGTTTTGGTCTGTGAAATGGGGATTACAGCCCATGAGGAGGAGGCTAATCAGAAACTGATCTGTAATCAAACTACCGTATTTTCCGGCGTATAAGACGACTGGGCGTATAAGACGACCCCCAACTTTTCCAGTTAAAATATAGAGTTTGGGATATACTCGCCGTATAAGACTACCCCTCTTCCAACGCCCTCCTCGGCTCTCGCCCGCTTTCCCCTCGTTGGCCTCCTCCGCTGGGGCTGGGAAGGAAACAAAATGTTTGCCCGAGCCACCGCAGCTGCTTCCACCAAGGGAAGCAGAGGAGAAGAGGGAAGAGGGCAGCACCCCGCGCCCGGCTCTTTGGGGCTGGGGGGGCCTGGGGGGTGGGTGCCCAGAGGGGAGGAGAGCGGGGGAGGCCAGCGCTGGCCCTTGCCCTTCACCTGACCCACCGGCCTGGAGGGAAGCCCTCCTTTCCCCCTCTCTGCCAACTTGGCCGGACTCTTCCCCACCTCCGTCCTCGCCCAAAACGCCGCCGCTCCCCCCGCCTCAGCGCTCCCTGGCCTGGGAGCTGTAGGCGGGGGTGGGGGTGGAAGCGGGGAGGCAGCGCGACCGGCGCTCGCGCGAGGAGCCTCGCCTCGCCCAAAACGCCGCCGCTCCCCCCCGCCTCAGCGCTCCCTGGCCTGGGAGCTGTAGGCGGGGGTGGGGGTGGAAGCGGGGAGGCAGCGCGACCGGCGCTCGCGCGAGGGGGAAGAGCGGCGAGCGCGAGGAGCCTCGCCTCGCCCAAAACGCCGCCGCTCCCCCCGCCTCAGCGCTCCCTGGCCTGGGGGCTGTAGGCGGGGGTGGGGGTGGAAGCAGGGAGGCAGCGCGACCGGCGCTCGCGCGAGGGGCCTCCCCCCCCCGCATCTTCAGGTAAGTGCACAGCACCACCCTGGGTGGTTTCATACGGTGGCCGCATATGGTGGGGATGCGGCCGCGGCCATTTTTGAGCTGCCCCCACCGTATGCGGTGACCGCAAAGATGACACCCGGCGTATAAGACGACCCCCAACTTTTGAGAAGTTTTTCTTGGGTTAAAAAGTCGTCTTATACGCCGGAAAATACGGTATATTGGTAGTTGAACAAAAACAAATTTATTTAGCCTGAATGACTGAAGGAAATGAGAGACAGAGGAGAAAAAAAGTGTTATGTTTCAGGACAAAATCACAATATACTAAGTTGGAAGGAACTGGAAATATTAGCGAAGGGCAGGGAAGGGAGTCTGAGAAGATGGTGAAGGGGAGAAGTTCATGGAAAGGCTACAATGGAAGAGGGGAATTAAATAGACTTAATAGACTTGGTTGAAACTGGACTGTGAAATGTTTATAGATATAAGTCAATGAAAACCGGATTTGGTTAATAAATTGTGTGAAGGATTTTTACAGTGGGTCCTCAGTACCTGCTACAGTTTGGTCCCAGGATCCCCTTTGGATACCCAAATTCATAGTAGCTCAAGTCCTATTATGTACACTCATGTAGTAAAATGGCATCCTTTACATAAAATAGCAAAATCAGTTTGATTTTTCAATTTTTTAAAATATTTCCAAGTTGAATCCATGGATACAGAATTTGCAGATTTGGAGGGCCTACTGTGCAATATAAAATGATATAGAAACATTTGGCTTTAGTGATGGTATAAACATATAACAGATCTACATTGTTAAGTAGTGGAAACATTACAGTCAAGTCAGCAAGCAGCACCCCCCCCCCCCTCTTTGGAAAGCATGAACTGGGGGAGGAAAAGAAGAAAATTTTTGAATTTTATCTTTGAGAGACTTGAATCAATTTGACTGTTATACTCTGTTTAAAGGAAGAATAAAAGTCAATCATTTTTATTTTACTTTATTTTTCTTTACTTTTTAATTTCCAGTTCTTATGTCTTATGTTTTTGTCATGCTGGTTTTTCCTTTTACGTATTTGTAGAATTTTAATGTTTTTAGAAGCAAATTAATTATATTCTTTAAAAAAAAAAGTCTGGAAACCAAGCCTTATGAGGAGCAGTGTAGGGAACTGGGTATGTTCAGCCTGGAGAAGAGTAGACTGGGAAGTGACATGATATGTGTGGGTATGTGTCTTCAAATTGTTTGTCGATTTGTGGTGACCCCATGAATTTGATAAGGTTTTCTTACCCAAGGAATACTCAAAGTTGGCTTTGTTAGTTCCTTCCTCTGAAACATTGCCTAGAGCACCTGGTATTTATTGGCAATTTCTCATCCAAGTACTGGACATGGCTAACCCTGCTTAGCTTCCAAGATCAGACAGGATCTGGTGCCTTGACATGCCAACATTAAATATCTTAAGGGATGTCATGCAGAAGAGGTAGTGACCTTGTTTTCTGCTTCTGCAGAGACTAGAATATGAACAAAAGTGGACTCTCCTTCTCTGGAAATTTTTAAAAGAGGTTGGACCAGATGGCTCTTGTGGTCTCTTCCGGGTCTAAGATTCTATGACCCATGTTTTTCCAAAAACAAATCTGACCCTATCCTAAAAATAGAGCTGGTGTAGTGTAGTAGTTTGAGTTGGACTACGACCCTGGGAGATCAAGTTTTGAATCCCTGCTCAGCCATGGAAACTGTATGGGTGACCTTGTGCAAGTCAGTCTTTCAGCCTTAGAGGGAGGCAAAGGCAAACCTCTGAATCAGTCTTCCTTAGAACACCCTATGGTAGCATCACCATAAGCCAGATTTGACTTGAAGGCACGTAACAAATCCTGGAAATGTATTTTATTGTTGAAATTTCTGGTGGAACTATTTTTTGGATATTTAGATAGAGAACAAACTTTGAGTGGCACGAATGTGCAAAACCTGTGTTTTTAATTTTCCTCATTATACTCTCATGAGAAATCTTAAATCTGAATGGAAAGAAAGGTCGCAGAGTGGATAATTTGTGTATGCGAATCTTAGCAGATGATGTCCTGAGCAGTAAGAATAGCTGTTAATGTCTTAAAAACTCAGAGACTTATTCCCAGTTCACCTAGAAATCTCTCAGCTAGAAGCTGGCTTGTCTTTGACTATTCTTCAGTGACCCTCCTTTTTCTCTGCTCCAATTTAGAAACTTTCTTGTCAGCTTTTGATGGGTTTATGTTTTAATTATTCTCGCTGTGTGTTTTTGACATGTTGGAAGATAAGGATGTCAGGAAACGGTGTGCTTTTGTGACCTTAGCCACTTCTCAAAAGCAGCTGACAACTGATTCTCTCCAGAAAAACATCTTCATGCGAGGCATTATAAAGTTAAATGTCTTTGGAGGAGAGTTGCAAGGAAATGTATCTACAGAACAGTTCATTTCAAAACACACATCCTAGATACCAAAATCCTTCCAGGAAATTTAAATAAAAGTTGCTGCTGCAGGTTACTGTAGAATGACAAAGGTAACGTAAATGAAACATAGCTCTCCTTAGTTATTTTAATTCCAGTAGAAAATGAAATCTTTACAACAATCCATGCTTTTTAATGGATGAACATCATAGTGCTGCATTTATTTATGAGGCAGCCTTCTGGCAAAGTCCCCTAAACTCTGTACTTCTAGTGGAGAAGATCTTGATACATTCCTCTGAATCTTAAATTTTGTGTGTGCAGAATTAAATGTTTCCTCTTAGAATATTTATTAAATCATTTTCTCTCAGAACCTGCACATTTATGCAAGTAAGGACGGGGAAGCTGTGGCTTCAGATGCTGATGGCCTTCAGCTATCATCAGTTCCATTATGGCTTGTTCAGTGGTTAGATACTATACTGTAACTTTAATCTACACTGTGGTTTATGTACAGTCAAGAAAACAAATAACTTTTAAAAAAATAGCTGGTAAGGGGGCTCACTCCATGAAATACAGTCTTGGTCAAAAAAAAAAAGATAAGGAAGATTACCTATGTCTACATGAGTTATGAACAAGACTCTGCCATCTTAGGTGAAATAGTCCTACTAAGAAAGCCCTTCCCTATCTTGAAATATGGTAGGTTTCCTCTCTGTTTAATAAATCCCATGTTGTGGCTCCTATTTTCCTATTCTCTTCTGATTTGTCTGGTATTTAGATACTACCCGCCTACAGTGCTATGGTTTATTTTCATGAAGTCTGCCTCCAATTAGCTACAGATGTGAAAGGTTGAAAAACTCCCCCATACCATTTCTTTTCTCACGTTGGAGGGAAATCCCTTACCCCATTAATCTCCCCAAGTTATTTTTTCTCCTTAGGGGTTCACTTCTCATTTTCAAAGGGAAAGCAGATGAAACTGAAAACATCCAATACAACTAAGTGTGAAAAAGAAAGGTCTCAGGGTATTTTTTTTTTCAAAAAAAGTTTCTTAAAAATAGCATTACACATTTGAGCCAGAAATATTTGCCCTACATTCTTCACATACTGTTAGAAAATCAACATGTGTACATTAGTAATTATAGATGCATGGTAATTACACTGAGTAAAAATATTGCACAAAAATATATGTCTGATATTAGCTTATATAGAGAATTAGGATCTAGAAAGAACAGTATAGTAATGGAATTGCATGCACTTGGAACATTACTTTATACTTAACAGAACACTACAGAAATTTGCCTGCAGGGATTTCAAGAAAGTACACCTCTAAATTTCACTAATGGAAGCTGATAGTTTATTGAGGAAGAGAGAAATTATTATAATCTTCAGATTTTTCCCCTCTATATGTTTCTTAGCCTCAGCAGGTTCTTATGGAAGAAATTAGGGGTTCTCATGTCATGTGCCATAAGTATGTGCTTTTTTCTCATGTGCTTTTCTGTAATCCTTTGGCTATCCTGTCAAAAGCAAGGTTGCAACTTACTGTTTTTTGTTTTAAAAACTTGCATGTGCCATATGTCCAGCTTCGTTGAAGATATTGTTGATAACTCCCACTCTGTTACAGCCAGTAATTCAGTAACTTTTGTTCCTGTAAAAATTGTCAGAAATGAATGAATCAGTCAAAGACAGGTATGCAACTTATGAGCTGTCTTTATTTGCATTGCAGGTGTTCTAACAAAGTGGTATTCTTTTTTGAAAATTTCAGGTGCTGCTCATTTAATGTGGTTTGAAAGACTCTATGTGTGGCTTCAGTGTTTTGAGAAATACATCTTATATCCTGCAATAATACTGAATGCCCTCACCAATGATGCTTTTTCAATCAGCAAATCCAAGAGGTTAACCCCACAGTAAGTTGATGATGTGTTATGAAGATTATGAGTTGGGGAAAATTATGTCTGCGCCAGCCTGGTAACTTTTGTCTACATATTATGTGATCCAATATGAGGGGTAGATCATAGGCAGATTATTGATGTGAGCTAAGAGCTATGACTCAACAGCTGTGGGGTAGACAGCACTCTGGATTGAAAAAAACAGCCAGGACTGATGTTTGAAAGTTCAATTTGAATGAGAAAAAAAACCTTTGATAGTTGAATAATGCTTATGTAGAATGCTTTTAAATTTTATTCTTTTGACTTTGGAGTTTAACTGATGTTCAATGAGGTTGTTCCTGTGTTCTTGTGGCAACCAAGAGATTCATATTTTAAGGCAGGAAACACAGTCACTATCCATTTCTTGTCATTCATTGTTCAATGGTCTTCCTTCATAATCTGTAGTAGAATATGCAACTCAACTTCATTTAGCTATCTTTTTGGTCACATTAGTCAGGTTATATTAATTCTGTGTCTAACCCATGATTTCATACCCTTTGTACTCTCCCTCTTTTTTCCTTTTCTTCTCTTTCTCTCTTTTTCTATTTGCAATAAAAAGATCTTTTTAAGAAAGTGCTGAAGGACAAACCATTAGTTGAGGTGGAAAGAATAACCAAAGACATGGGATCACCCACAAAAACCATGTTGTTGGAGCAGTGCTTAGCTAGATCAGAAAGCCCTGTGTATTCTTTCCTGCCTAGAAAGATCTAGTGATCACCTTGGAAGGATATAGTTGGTCCGTACGTTACTAACCTGAGAAAGTGATTTCTGCAGTCAGTTTTGCAGTACATAGAGGAGATCTAAGCATAGGTCTAGCAGCTTCTGACACCCACCAAACTGATTATACCTAATGACTATTTACTTGGCTTAAGAAGCATGCAGTATTTCCTTCATTCCTGAGCCCTGCTTTGCAATCCCAGGCAAGCAGGAAAAACAGGATCCTGGTGGGCTGCCACATGTAGCTGGTGGTTTATATTTGACTTGAAAAATTATATGTGAAATGTGAACATCTGCTATAAGAGCTGTAACTGTTTTCATGTCCATTGCTGTGCTCTCCTCTATGCCATCTTCTTTCAGATTTCATTCTTCTTCAGGTGTGCCGATCTTTGAAGCATTCTCATCACACTGAAGTGTGCCTGACAACAAGTTCAGAACCATTCTTCTGTATTTTTTTTATGTTGCCTTTAGAAATGGGAAGGAAGAAACTCTGAAAGTCAAAGTGCAAGGGCTTGTTACATTTGATTCACACAGCAAGAGCTGATTTTGCTTTTGAATCATTTTTTTTAAGGAAACATAACATCTGCACAAAGAGAATAAGAGAGGAAAACATTGTACTACTTCGAAATTTCTGGATTTATTTTAATTTAAAATCCAGTACCATTCCTTTGTCAAGTGGTCAGGGAGGGCTCATTTCACTCCTTCTTTCAGATAACATAATTTCCACACAAGTAGTTTCAGTCCCGAATACAGTAATAGGAACTTACCTTTAGTCTTACAGATGAAACAGTACCCCCTTTTACAAAAAAAATATTTGAGCTCTTTTTGTTCCCTTGATCTTGCTTACTTTTGCATCTTGACACTGCAAGTCTATGTTGGTGAGCAAACACTTCTATTAGGTCCCCAGAGATGAGGAAGAGTGCCACTAGTGCAGAAGAAATTCCTTGAATCAATGGGATGAAAATTGTATAGTGGAAAGATTTGTGTTTGGGCTCACTTATATGAAGCTGGGCAAAAAGACACAGTATTCTTTTGCTCTGGACAATGAATCCATCTTTATCTACCACCCACAGTTTGTACCTGCCTCATTTGTGCAGTGCCCTTATCTGGTTTGCTGCTTTCTTCCAGGATATTTATCACTACTGATTTTCCCACAACACACTGGCCACTGCCAGAGGTTAACATATAAATCTTATATCTGTAGACATAAGGCATAAGAAAGCTTTGGTGTTAGTTTAAAAAGAAGCAACAATATTTTCAGTAACAAAAAATGGTTCAATGAACAAATTGTAAGTGCAAAATAAACAGTATTATGGCCTAAATCTTATTGTTAGTGCTGAGTCAGGGGGCACATTGAATCAGTTGAATTTGATTCAGTAGGCTTACGCCAGCTGGGCATGACCCACAAAATTGCAGCCAATGTGTATTAAAAGAAAGAAGCAAACTTCTGAGAAGTACCAACTATGTTTTTCTTATATGCTAAAGTTCAGTTACTTAGAGATAAAACAAAGAATTCTGGAATGTGTACAAACTATCTTTTTCTGTATTTTAATGTTCTAGTACTAACAATATGTTGACATTAAAATGGTAATAACCTCTTTCAGTAGGTTAATATATTTAATAACAGGGTATATCTTTCATATTTGCAGTACAGATTCCTTTCAGGATGACTCAACCAAGGGATTTTTTTGTGTCCAAAAGGATTCCTACTTTATAATTGATGTATATTTTCTTCCTAAAAATTCAGGGGCGTATTAACCTATCTGATTTCATTTTCATCCTTGCAGGAGTCTGTAGATTTCAATCTGGGTTTCCTACTCCATTGCAGTTTTCAGTATGCAACATGGCACTGTAGAATATAGTCTATAATGCAGTATTGAGCTGAATTACTTGTGCAGTAACTTTGGAATAATAACTTCGCAAAACTATGCTGTAGTAACTGGAGTCAATAAGCAATGTAAAGGTGGCACTAATAACAGAAGCAGAGTTTTATTACTATCTGTCTTGGTTTTCTTGACAATTTTTTTCTTTTTCTTTTCTTTTCCTTTTGCAGCTGTGATATTTTTTTGATTACAATTGCGGGAATGAAGCTACTACGGTCTTCATTTTGTAATCCCATTCACCAGTTTGTTACATTAAGCTTTACTGTAATCTTCTTCAAGTTTGACTGCAAAGGTTTCTCTGAGAATTTCTTGTTCAATTTCTTCATGATGTCGATTGTGTTTAATAAGGCAAGTGAACTGTTCTTTGAAAAGCCATTATAATTTCAAGGGCAGATGTTTCCTTGGCTTGTATTATTGTTTTCTTTAAAACAGAGATTTTGCAGTGTTGACAGATACTTATGATGTAACTGGAAATATTGTTTTTTTCATGTTTTATTAGTGGCCTTCCCTTGCAACTGATAACAAATTTGTGTACAACTAGATTTTGACATAAAGGTCAGAAGAAAATAGTCCAAAATCTTGGTCCTAGTAGATTTTTTAAAAAGTCTTTTGAATACCTTACTTTGGGTTATTCTGACCCCAGTAAGAATTTCAATGATTTGAGGGGTGTAATAGGGCCCCATGTTTGCAGGAATTATTTGTGGGTGCAAAATCAAACTATACACAAACACTCAGAAGTAGAGACCAAGGAGCCACATGAAATGGAATGTTTGTTTTGAGTAGCTGTCAGTCCTCTTGTGCGTTGTACGTATGCAAAATATGTAACAAAAACAAATGCAGTACCTCTATTGGGACAATTTTTGAAAAGAGTACATGCTGGGTGGCTTCCATCTGGGGGCTTCTCTTTACAGTTCTTGTCTGACCATGTCATGAAAGCCTACCTTGTAGGTGAATTCTGTGTGAATTCTCCAACAAAACATGATTCTGGGGGAGAAAATGTCTCATCTGCTTAGATGAGGATAAAGCAAAATGTCTTTGAAATGTCATGTTGACTTCTGTGTTGACATGATGGTGTAGAAATTCATAACTGTAAAATAATGTTTAAAATAGAATAATTAATAAATTGGAACATGCTTTGCTGGGTCACTTGTGAAGGTCTGTTTACCAGACTGACTGCTTAAATGTTCCTTTATCTTTTTGCTGCTGGTGGTTTTTAACTCAAGACTCTCCTGGGAAATCATTCAGTTCTCTAATCAGCTTGAAGATAAGAAACAAATTTTTCACTTCTAGTGTTTGGCTTAATGTGAACACCACTGTTTTCAGGACACCATGCCTTGCTATATGCTTCTTAAACTTCACTTCAAGTTCAGAATGTCTTACTCAATGTAAGCATTGGAAATGTACCATTCTGCAGCAATAAATATAAATCAAGGCAGTCTTTTTACACCTTTTTCTGTGGAATGGCTAAAATATTTGACCCTCACATGTTTCTGTGTGCCCTCCATCTATGTAGAGGTTCCATTCCAGGAATCCCCACATAAAACAAAAAAGTGAAGCATCACATCCCATTATAGTCAATGGATATGGCATGTGCATGTCTGCATTAGTGCAGGCATGCACTTGCTGTGTCCATTGACTATAATGGGATGCAACACTTTGCAGACCTTGCATTCATGCATGTGGAGGTCATGGTAAGGGAGGGCCAACTGTACTGGATTGTTGTTCAAATACAGTTAAAATTTTATTGTTTATGTGTGTTTATTTACATGAGATTTTCATTGTACCCTGGTGAAGGAATTTGATTTGTGGGGTGCTGAGTGCCATAAGGTGCCTGTGAATCCCTCCATTCTACCTTCTTCTAGTGAGGTCTTGACCTCTTAAGAGGATAGTGAGACTAGTCAAACAATGAAGATAATAATAGGCATTATTGTTGTTGTTGTTATTACTATTATCATCATCCCATGTTAGTGCAATCTTACAAACGATGTGTATGGAGTTCTTTCAGTGTCTTGAAGAGATGGAGAACTAAATCTAACCTGTGGACTGAATGATGTCAAAGCATCACCCAAACCCCTCTTTGGTCTAACACAAGCTATTGCTTGCTTCTGGCTAATGACCAGTATGCAATGTGGTGCTAAGATTGGTTGATGTGGAAGCATGGTGGGAGAAGGAATGAAAACTGCATTATCAAGCAGTGAATTAGGGTTACAAATCTGCAGTGAGGGTATAAATTCTGCAGATCACTTATGACATTTTTCAGTGCTTTAATTAATCTCAAGAACTCCTAGTTTTTGTGGGCTTGCCTTTTACAAATTTCATTTGAGGTAATTAAATTTCTATGAAAAAGACCTGATAGATCTGTGTTTCCTGCTCAGACAGCATGAAACAATTGATCTGTTTTGGTTTTTTTCTACTTGTGATCTCCTCTGCTCCACTAAAAAGAGGAACTGGCAGGGTCAGTCATGTTCCTAGCAAATTTTAAAAGACAGAAAACATACTTTTACTGTTACCACCGTTGACTATGTAGAAATAACTCTGAAAGTGACAGCCAGAATCTTACTATTCACTCAAGGTGTGAATTTTCCCATGTCTGAATGGTAATGGTCTTTGCTCAGTGTCATAAAGCTATGTAATTATCCCAATAGAAAAATAAGCTGTGTGCCTCACATTCAGGCGGCAGTTGAGATAGAATATCCAAGTTTTTGTGTTAATCATCAAAAGTAATGGATTGACAATAAAGCAAACAACATCCCCAGTTTTATTAGTCCATGTCATCATCTCTGTCATCAGTTATGTGCTTTAAGTTACGGTATCTCTAGTTCCTTTAACTGTAAAGTTAAAATATATATTATTGTGACTGTTCAGTAGGTAACAGTTGCACAAACCTTTTCCCTATCATCATCATCATCATCTTCATCCTCATTTATTTATATAGTTCAGTTAACGTACACAATGCTGTACAAGTAAAACAACAAGTGAAAAACCAGCTAGCCCTGCCAAAGGCAGAAAAATCTGACATATACATATATGTACCCACAGAATTAGGATGGAGTAAAGCAAATATAAAATTATAGAATTATAGAATAGATTATCCAGATATAATACAAAAACAATGTAAGTAAAGCAAAATAAGAAACATGCATCACCAAAATACAGTCAGCCCTCCACATTTGCAGGTTTAACATTCATAGATTTGATTATTTGTGAGTCCGCCACCCCCTGTCCCCCCCATGTGCTTCTTTTCCAAGGGAACCTTTCTTGGTGATTCTGATCAGGCTGTTTAGCCCCTTAAAAACCTGCCTCTGGTCTTCCTCTGCCAGCCACTACCTGGTCAGGTAAGGGTAGCTCTCAGCCCAATTTTTAGCACCACAAACCCTCTCCTGATGACCCTTCCATACCCAAAAAGAAGATAGGGATAAGGGAGAGGAAGTATAGGACCACTGCATTGGCCCACTACTTTCTCTCTCCTTTCCCTGACCTGGTTTGAACCCCACATGCCTTGACACCCTTCCTACAGAAACACACACACACTTTAATATTTGCAATGCTTCTACTTTTTCAGGGGTCTTGAGCCCCTAACCCTAGCAAATGTGTAGGGCCAAATGCATACAGATGATAAAACAATATTAAACTAAAACTCCAAAAGGTTTAGAAAACAGAAGATTTTCAGTTGGGATTTAAAAACAATGAGGGAAGGAGGAGTCCACAATGTTCAGGAAATATTCCAGGAGTATGAGCAGTAAATGAGAAGAATGAAGCTGAGCTAGGAAGAAGAAACCTTTGACTGAATGAGAAGCCTAGAATTCCTAGAACACAGATCCCAAGCAGTTTGGTAAAGGGAAGCGAGAACTAAAAGATGGCAGGAACTAGACCGTGTAGGACTTTAAAAGTCAAAACAAGAAGCTTCTACTGCATCCTAGAATAACAGGCAAACAATGAAGTAATGTCAGAAGTATAGTACCATGATCAAAACAACAGGCCAAAAATATAATCTTAGCAGCAGACTGCTGAATGGAAACCAACAGGCTAAGATGAGATAATGGAAGACCAGTGAAAGCTACAGTAACCAAGGTGGGAAATACAGTAACCAAGGTGAGGAATGGTGGAGGCATGAACTAAACTTTGTACGGCAGTGGAAAATGCTGCTTTGGAGTGTGGTGGAGTCTCCTTCTTTAGAGGTTTTTAAGCAGAGGCTGGATGGCCATGTGTTGGGAGTGCTTTGATGTTGGTTCCTGCATGCCAGGGAGTTGGACTGGATGGCCCCTAGAGTCTCTTCCAACTCTCTTATTCTATGATTTCCTGAGAATTGATGAAACAGCAGTATGTTTAAACTCTGAAGGAAATGAACGGGAGCAGAGGGACAGATTAATAATATAGACAAGAGAAGGGAGAATGGCAGAGGCAACATAGATTAAGAAGAGAGAAGGAACAGGATCAAGAGAACAGGTATATCTGAAGACATCAACATTTTGCTACTAGTTGCTTGTCTTGAGGATAGAAATTTCATATATTCTTTTCAATTGCTATGAGGTGCAGCCCTGTCTCTTTTCAGAAGTCCTTTATGAAAGCATGGTCCATGATCCAAATCTTTCTTGATGCCATCATCTGTGCAATCAGTTGTTCACTTCTAGTGTTTTTCTCCTTCTTCTTGGACTATGCTCTTCAACAGGAAGAAGTGATGAAATAACCTGAGTCCCCAAATCCCTTTGCTTCCTCCAGAGAACCTCATAGTCTCTTGCAATTTGTTAAAGGCTATATCTCATAGTATCATTTGTTCTAATGTGAATCAGAAGGAAGAGGTAATGATTGATGGATTTGTTGAGTGTTGTTAGCTTTCTGTTACATCATGAATCTTCACCCTGGGGAGTAGCTTTTCTCATCTTGTTAGCATCTTATCACGTGAATACCACTGCTTCTGTTCTGCACAACATGGAATAACCTACTGACACCACATGTCTCGTCTTCCTCTGGGAATTGACTGTAGCTTTTCCATCCCTGGAACCCTCCAGTGTTGCTTCCATGCCTTCAGAAGTGTGATGCTCTTGTCCCTATTCCTGTGTATCATAATCACAGATTAAGGGGGGAGTTTGGAATCAATTGTGTAGCTCCAAGCTCAAAACATGGTTCTTGATATTCTTGCTTCTATGTGTCACATTCCTCCAAGTGTTTTGGAACTGTTGCTCTCCCATAGACATCTTTCATTTCTTGTCCTTCCAGAAGAGTCTGCTCCACTGTTTCCAAAAAGGCTTCATTCTCCTTGATAAGTCATGGTAGATAGACAGGCCTTGAGCTGCTGCACCTGCTCTTCTAACAGGGCAACCAACTTGTATTTGCTGCAGATGTAGCATGGCAGATCCTGTGTCAAGAAAACAAACATGGCACAGATGTTGCTAGTCATTACAACAACTATGTCACCATCCATGGTCATCATCCTGTATAAATAGTGGCACAGCTGTCCAGGCTTTCCCCTTAAAGTTCCCTAGTTCCCTAGCTCACAAAAGCTCACAAAAATGCCTGTTTTTCTCTTCTGGTTTGCTGAGTTCCAAAGACTGAGACAGTAGCCACACAGAGCTAGTGGCTGCTAGTTCTGCGTCCAGCCAAGTCAGTGACCCAACAGAAGCCCCACCTTTAGACCATGTGCTAAGGGAAAGCGCATGACCAAAACCAAGCAAACAAACAAATCTTTAATACTTTTTGAACCCCTTGTTTCTCAGCTTATTAGTAGATCCTTAAGTATATCCACATTTCATTTACTTTTAATGTTTTATCTATATGTGTATCACAGAGACATACGGGGAATGACAAAATGTGGGTTTATGAAAATGGGAAACCCGATAGTTTAATTCTTTATGGACTTGGATGATATTGTCATATCACATCTCAGTGTTTGGTGATGATAGAAATATGCTAGGTTTTTGTTATTGGCAATCAAACTGAATATTCTTTGTAAATATAAAATGTTCATTGAAAAGATATTTTCTTCTTCAGTCTGAAATATGTTATATGCTTGCTTTAACCCCTGTCCTTTAGTGAGTGTATTGCTGGCTGTGATTAAGGTCACACTAAACCATAATCCCCTCATATGGACAAAACCTGTCAGAACTTCTTAAGAACCTGTCAGTATTTCTTAAGAAAAATGTTGTAAAATGAATCTGTCAACCTAATTTGCTCTGCACAAATCTTTTGCTGTGCTTTCTCCTTGAGTTGTGACAATAGATTGTAATGAAACATTCTCAAGTGCAAGAAGAACTGGATCCTGCCATTCGCAGAAGGCTCTGTGATTCATTGAAGGTTTCCATGAATGGATGAGGGAGAAAGCAATTTTGTAATATCTCTTTCTCCAACAGCACCCTATACCACCTCCCATGGTATTCTAGAGGGGCTCCCAGTTTTCTGGAATAGATTGGAGGGGTGCCATTTTGTGAAGACATAGAGCAAGGCTGCTATCTTGTTTTCTTAGTGGTTGGAGAATGGTTGTCATACGGCTCAAGAAACATAAACTTTGGCTGAGAGGCATGTTTGTAAAATAATATCACCCACAGTGGAAGTCTATAGAGAAGCAGAAGAACTCTGTGGCTTGGAGTACCTGACTCTCCTAACAGCTCTGGCCTTTCCTTGACAGAGGTAACCTGGCCACAGTAGTTCATGAACTGTTATTTTTTGGCTGCCATTATGCTTACAGTCTGAATTCAAGGTGTTGGTGATGACATTTTAAATCCTAAACAGCCTGAGACCTCGATATTTGGAGTGCCTCTCCTTGTGTTTATTTGCATGACAATGAGGTCTCTTGCAGCACCCTTCCTCCGTCCCATGAGTGAGAGCAGTACTCTGTAAGTGGACATGGGAGACAGCCTTCTCTCTTGTGGTTCCCCAATTATGGCATACCCTCCTCTCATGGTGGTCTGATTGGTATTAACACTGTCTTTGTTCTGGTACCATTATGGCATGGCTTTTAATTGAAGCCTTTGGGTTCTAAGGAACATACTCAAATCTTATTAGGTATATAGTTTTAAGCTCTTTAAATTATTCTATGTATTTTACACAGCGTAAGCTGATAAATCATTCCTTGCTGTTTTAATAGTTTTAAATTGATTTAATTTGAATCCCACATTGAGATCTTGTGTTATAAAGTAGGATTTTAGTAACTAAAATAAATAAAATAAAAATGTAAAATCAGAGAAGATTGCTTTTCTTATGTTTTCTCTTTATGGCAGCCTGATGAGGTCAAAGAGTCTTTCAGGAATCCTGACTAATTCAGCAGTCTCATGGAACTTTCACATATAGTATTTGCATCCGGTTGAGTATGTTCAGATTTTGTAAGAAACTACACTTTTATTGAGTTTCAATGAGGATGAGATAGGCTTGATCCCTTAAAAAATTAAAATCAAATATTAAATATGTCATTTTAATATACAGTCAGTGTTCCATGTTTGCTAGAGTTAGGGGTTCAGAACTCCTGCTAAAGTGAAAAAAATCACAAATATCAAAATGTATGTGTGTTTCTTTGGGAAGGGGGCCAAGGATTGTTGGGGAGAACAGACACCCAAAATCCAAACAGGTCAGGGAAAGGAGGAGGATAGAGGTGGTCAGCAAGGTAGTGCTATACTTCCTATTCTCTTACTTGTCTACTTCCTTGGGTTGGGGTGGGGGCATCAGAAGAGAGACTGTGGTGCTGAGAAATCAGGCTGTGATCTGTCCTTAGCTGGCTAGGTAGCTGCTAGTAGAGGAAGATGAAGACCAAAAGTGTGTTTTTAAAGGGCTGTACAACCTGATTGGAGCAACCAAGAGGGAAGGGTCCCCCAGAAAGGGAGCATGTGGTGGGGTTCAGGGATGGGAGAAACTTGCAATTAATCAAATCCATGAAAGTCAAATGCACAAATGTGGAGGTTCATCTGTATTGTCAGATATTAGATCTATGTAAATAGTATGCATGGTCCAGATGTTTCAAAACCTTTCTTTTAAAAGATGTAGAATTCATTAGAATGTGTCTGTTGTTTCCTACAAGAAACCAGCCTATACCACGAAATTTTCACCCATGAATGTGCTAGAAGGCATATCCAGAAGTCACTCCCAGATGCAATTTCTGGGTTCCACAAGCTAACTTCAGGTCTGTGTGTCTGTGAGGCTTATTATTAATCAGTTGAGCTTTTTGAGTTTTAGAGTTAAAGCAATAGAGCTTTTTTGCTGTTTGAGGGCAAATACTTTGGGGACCTCCAAGCCACAGTTTTCCCACCTCTTGTGTAGATCACTTTGTGAAAGCATAAAAGAAAACCAAGAAACAGAAGCGAGAAATTACTGTTGATTTGTATGAGGTAGACATATTTCTTTTATAGAAAAGAAATTGCACTGCAGTGAGGAAATCTCTACAATCAGCAATGTGCCACTTCCCCAGCTTTGCAAATTTTCTCAAGAGATGCAGAAAGATTGCTGAAAGGATTCATGAGCAATGCACATTAAAGAGATAAATACTAAAGTAGATTGTACATGCGCAAATATTCTCTCCAACTGGATATACATATAAACAGAGCATTACAATTACAGTTCAGTACTGGAAACAGTAAGATATTTTAAAGTACCCTACTTGACAGTTATGTTGTTATAACCGAGCCATGAAGCTGGGAATCTGCATTAAAACACTCCAGGCTCTGTGATTATAAAACACAAATGTTGTGACAACACTAAGTCTCACAAATTTGGCAGTTTCTCATAATGATTCTTAGTTTTCATGATTCACTAATTTGCATAATTGTACACTTTACTTTAAAAACTCAGTTAAAAAAATGAAATATTCTCCTCCTTCGTGTAAAGTTTTGTAAGAAACCATAGAGATATGGGAAATTGATATAATGGTTGTTGTATCCCATCTGTTGGATTATTTTCCGTGGGTGGTATTTTTTTTTCTTGATAAACTTAATGAATATGATGAATCAGTACTCATCATATCCCATCATTTGTTGATGTTGTGTTCTTTCAAGCCATTTCTGACTTATAGTGACCCTAAAGCAAACCTATCAGAAGGTTTTCTTGGCAAGATTTGTTCAGAGTGTGTTTGCCACTGCCTTCCTCTGAGGCTGAGAGACTGTGACTTGCCCAAGGTCACCCATTGGGTTTACATGTCTAAACAGGAGTTCAAATCCCAGTCCCCTGGGAGTTCTATTGCTACAGAGGTTCTCAGACCACTAATACACTGCACTGGCTCTCTGTTTTCTATATCAAGCCAATCAGGCAACTATACCACACTGGCTCAGTTCCACCATACTCCCAAATTTATCTGGGGACTAGAAATAACTTGTAAAGATATTTCAAAGTAGTGTTCTATAATAGTGGGACTATATCATCATTCAGTTTGGGTTGACAACCCAATCTATCTTGGCAGAAAGTATGTTTCCAATTTGCCTGGGTGAATTCTCTAAAGTAAACACAAGAGTCCCTCACCTTTTAACGCTCTCATAATCCTTGTTCTGTGATCTGCCACCATAATTCACACTGCTCTAATGTCAAATTATAGAATAAATTGCACTGCATGTTACAGGGGGCAGAACAGGGATGCAAGCTGGAATTTTTCTTGTGTCAGTAGCCTAGCCACTTATCTATTGTACTGTCTTAAATGTTGACTGGAGGGGGAGAGGTGATGTAATAAATCTCATGCGAATTTAGCAATTCTGAGTGTGGTCTAGGTGAATTTACTGCATAGAATGGGGAACTGGACTCAGTAGCCTGTGGGACCCCTTCCTACTCTATGATTCTATGATATATGCCTTTGTTTTAAAGCAAAGACATGTACCCAGGTTTAGGCTACAAAAAATTCTGTTCTAATGAGAAATAATTTTGCAGATTTATGTTTGATTTTGCATTGAATATCATATTCCTCATTCCATGAGATTATCCCACCTATGGGCCTGAGACTGAGGAAGGAAGGAAGGAAAAATTCACAATCAGTTTTTAGAATAATTCAGTAATATTAATCTGAGAGGTGGTGCTATTATAATACAGATACCAGGGCACTGTGTTGTTACATGAGATACATAAAGTTAAAAGCTATTTTAGGGGGGAAATGGTTTTTCCATGTGCTATTATAATTGTGTTTCTCTTTTGTTTTCAGCTGTGGGACCTACTGCAAAAATTACAGTTTATAATGACCTATATTGCTCCTTGGCAAATTGCTTGGGGATCTTCATTCCATGTGTTTGCCCAGCTCTTTGCAATACCTCATATCCTTTAAGAAAGTATGCTTGTTATTTTAGTCTCTGTTGACAAAGAGAAAGGAAATGCTTGTGGATAATTTATATTAAGAGATTTTTTTTAAAAAAAACTTCATAAAGTTTTAAACCAAAGTACTGATATTTCCAGAAGGAGAAACTATATTTTGAAAAACTGATTTGAACATTGTCTGAAAAGTAGAATATGAGAAAAGATAATGAACTAAGAAATGTACTGTTATTTGCAACTAATTACTGATGCACTCAGGTGTGAAACTGAAGTCTGCTTTATATCTGAGGTTACCTTCTTATCCAGAAACATTGTATAAAAAAAGACTAATAGACCATGGGGTCTCGAACATGGAGAGTGACTCTCAGAATCTCAAGCAAATTTCAAATAGCTATCTCTAGGCTAGTGTGTGTTAATCATTCTGACATGACATTTTCAGAAATGGAAGCTCCTGATGGGATTTACCCAATATCATTAAATGGTAATCCAAGAAGTTCTTGGAATGACAGAGAACAGATCTTGTACCAGATTGCTTTAGGGCTCCATATAATTTGGCATATTAGCACCCTGTGGCTAAGTGCATTACACAGAAGTATATTCCAACTAAAACCAATTAGATTTTAGGACAAACTGAGATTTGATGCAACCTGGTTGCAGTCACACAGAATAGGCTTTACATGTTGAAACACCACTTATCCGTCTTCATGAATAAAAGGGCAAAATGTGTTGAAGGAGGGTGTAGGTTTCCACCTTTTGCTGTGTTCTCAACGTTACATACCTCTCCCAGTTCCATCCTCAATATTCATGCATTAGTTTTGATATATCAAGCAGAGAAGCACACACAGCCCTTCATATCTGAAGGCTTTCAGAACCCTGATTCCACAGAGTTGCTGCATCTGGGAAGCCTTCATGGATCTTTTTCTGCCCTGCTAATGTGTAGTGAAAGTGGACTGGGAGAAGCCATGCTGTCAGTTTAAAGTTGTGATCCTAGAGCCCCTTTCAGCACAATCCTTAACAGTATGCTAGTAATGTGTGAAGCAAATTGTGTGCAGCAGTATGTTGTCCTACAGGTCTGCAAATTCTTACGATATGTTGGTCAAACACATGGACCTCCAGGCTGCTGACATCCAATGCTGTGTCGGGGATGATGGTGTAGTTCTTCCGTGCCATTATATACAGGGGGCCCTCAGTATCCATTAGGATTTGGTTCCAGGATACCAAAATTCATGGATGCTCAAATCCCATTATGTACAATGGTGTAGTAAAATAGCATAATGAAAGTTTACTTTTTGGATTTTTTAAAAAATATTTTCAAACCATGGATGGTTGAATCTGTGGATACAGAATCTGTGGATATAGGGGGCCAACTGCAATTCAGACTGCAGGGAATATGTTATGTCTGCTTTGTACTTAAGCCTACAGAGTTCGTCCAAGCTCTTCTAGCCCTTGCAAAAGCACTGTTTCTGTCTTTCTTGCATTCATCATAAATCCTGGTAGAGTGGGGTGGGACTCATTCAGCCTTATGGATGTTGGTCTACAACTAGCCAGCATGGCTGAGGGGCGCAGAGAGGTATGCAGCAAATTGCACTCAAAAAATACGTGGAGGGACTTACAGCTAAAAATAATTTGTTTTGTTTTCTGTTTTTGGGAGTGAGGGGGTTCAACATTTATAATCTGACAGACCTGAATTTTTTGTTTACCAAATTATGCTAATCTGAAACAGGTTTATTTTGTTTTTGTGGGATTTTGGACACCAATCAGTGCTTGCAGGGACATCTGCAAAGAGTTCTAAAGGCATACTTCTAAAGCTCTACAGGTCTGTTCAACTGCACAACTTCTATTTATGTCAGAGGTGGAACACATACTAAATTGATAGCCTTAACCCTATTAGCCTTACAAGATGTTGTTTTGCAGGCAAAGATTGAAGGGAAATGTCGCAGTCCATGAAACTATAAGTCTATCTATA